>VWYI01021245.1:0-75620 GCA_013399455.1 Anthoscopus minutus | reverse complement strand
TGCGGGCTCTGGCCGGAGCCGCCGCAGCGGCGGGCGGGACGGAGCGGCATTGCTGCCCCGGGGCGCTCTGCTCCCGGAGAGGCGCTCAGCCGTTCCGGCAGCTCCTCCACTGCCTCAGGTTTATACAGGGCCCCTAGTCAGGGTGGGAGGTTTATATTTCACCCTTCATTAGCTTATTTCTGGGAATAGCTGAAGATGTATTACTGCCGGCACAAAATGGGGGCTCTTTGTCCTGTGAAGCCCACTGGCACTGATACCCGTTTGGCTGTTCTGGCTGCATTATCAATACACAGTCAGTCATAGATCCTTTTCAGCTTCTGTTCGGTTGCTGTATGTACAGTTACATCACGCTGACATGCTGTACTATGCTATACATGCCTCACATCTATGTCCATATGCATTTTGCATGCCCAGGAATTACCTGCAGCAACAAATTTGGTCAATCCTTGTAACTCAGATGACCAAGGAATGCGGGAATTATTAGTCACTTTTAATAACACGTTTTCTCTGTGCTGTCCCTGTTGCCTATTTATTTTTATGTTCGCTAAATTCAGCTCAATAATCTAGGGAATATTACAAATGGAGAGGATGTTCAAAGTACGGTTTTGTCCTCTTCCTAACAGTCAGTGTAACAAATGTACTCTTTAAGAAATAAGACATCTGCAACTTCAATAAAGTTGAATTAAATGGAAACTGTTTTGCAAAACCGTGTAGGAATTGGTCCATCTTGAATAGGAGACAGAGCTCCAGGCTACTCTTGTCTAGAAAAAGAAAGCAAAATAAAGCCAATGTATCGCAGTTCTCTGGAGAAAATGCAGCATGGAACCTTGGTGACAAACCAGCATAGATGGAAGTAAATAGGTAATATCAGAAACTGGGCTTTTGTACAAAGGAATGAATCTCTGTCCCAGAGAGTTTCAGAGTCCTTCTAAGCTGGCTGGAAATAACTACATTTTTCCAAAAGGCTGTCATACAGTGTTTCTGAAATCGACATTTTAACTGTTTTGACAGAACTTGCTACAATTCTGATTTAAATTTACACACACCCCCACCCCCTCCCAAGAAGTGGTGTTCTCAAGAAACACAGCAAAAAAGATTTCTAAGAGCTCTGTCTAATAAAGGATTTATTAAACCATTTCGTTTACAGCCACCTCGCAGTTCTTGTCTTTATCAGCATTCTGTCTTTTAACACTCATTATCCATCAATTTTTGGGAGTTTTCAGAATCTGAGTGAAAATTAGAATAAAATTCTAAAACTGAAAGGCTAGTTTTATGCTTATAAAACCTAAATAGAGGAAATAGATTTTCCTTCACTTTGCACCATTGTACTTTAAAAATATGTGGGAAAAGTAATTTTCCCTTGAAATACAAATGGAAATTTCACATGAAACTCAACCCTTTTTAATAAAAGTTAATTTTATTATAATAAGAAAACTAACCAAAATTATTAATAACCCTTAACCTAGACAAAAAGAGTATTCTGAGACAGAGTCTTTATTTGATTAAGAAAAATCATCTTGAAGAATCTTGAATGCCAGTGATGAAGGACTGTATTAGAATCTGATTAATTGCTGTCATCACATGCTAATATTTTGCTGTTGATCTGGAACTTTTTGAAGGATCCTCCTTAAGTTTTGTGTTCCATTCTTACTGTGAATAGAGGAAAACAGCCAGTGGAACAAATATTTTTTAATAAACTCCAGAATCCGGGTAACTGAAGTTCATGTAAAAAAATTGGAATCAGCAGTAGAGGCCTGATTTTACTGAGCAGTATCAAGAAAAATTCTTGTGTTTCTTCAGGTAGCCAAGGAGCAATTATCTTAGAAACGCTAGAAAATAACTCATGATTAGAATAGGACTTTTTAAAATAATTGCAAATGAAATATTTTAATTCTACTAATTTTTTTCTTCATGATCAAATAAAATATTTATTCTACTTAGCAGCAGCTGAGTACTTTTATGGTGTGTCACTAGGTGGGGCTCGGCTCTCAGCTTCAAGCTCTAGCTCAGTGTTTGGGATGAGTGCACAGAGCCTCACCGCACGGTGAGCATAATTCACAAATGGGTATCCTCATGCTACAGTTGAAGAAAATACCAGGAATCAAGGCTCAGGTTGGATAACAGATTTAAATACCCACATCCAAAGTATAATGCCAAAAACTCTCGCTAGTTGTTTTCTCAATCCTGCCAAAAATTGCCCAAAAGATTTATTTTGGCTTTTCTGTCTTACCACTGTCACAGGATAGAGCCTGGCTCTGTAGCTGAGTAATTCAAGCACTCAGTGAGGAGTAGGATATTTTAAAAGTGATATTTTGTAGTGTTTAAATAGATATGAGAAGAAAATGAATTCTGGAAAAGGAGTCTCAGATTAGAGATCTGATCCTTTTAAGCGAGCACTAATGACTTGGCCAGGGATGTGTCCACTGCCTTGTGCTCTCTCGCTGGTGAGAAACCCATGTTGGAGCCTTTGGTCTCAGTCCCCTGGTCTACATGCACAAGATGCTGACTTTATTACATAAACATCTTAATTTCAATCTTGTATCCAACTACAGCCACTTCCATGGGAGATTAGTATGGATCTACATTCACTCATAAGTCTGCACTCTGGAGTATGTAATGTTTCTTGTAAACAAAAAGAAAATATTTACAATTCTGAAGTACTCAGGAGCTCACAGTGATTTAGGACATTAACCATTCAACCTCCCTGGTGTGTTGCAGTGGGGGAACCACAACAAGGGAGATTCACATTTACACTTCTGAGACTATTTGTAGTTTTTAAAGGATATTTTACATGTTAACCATCTTCAGACATGTTTATCAGCATCAGCAACAGAGATGAGCAGTAGTGTAAATTCATGGGCATTTTTCAACTATTTGTTTTTGATGAAGTCACATAGAATATGCAGAAAAATATCAAACATGAAATCAAGCTTCCTGACTCCAAGCTTTAATAACAATGCTCTTATAATTTCTTATGAGTGTAGTGTTTATTCACTAAGAATGAATCCTGCTGCTGCCTGCACTTAGGGCTCAAGTTTCTTACCAAGAAACTTACCTGGTTAAATTGGAGTGGGAATGTGGACTGGGAGAGGAAGGTGCTAAATGAAAACATGACAGTTCCTTGCTAGACTGGTTAAGTGAGATGACTATCCCTATCTGTATCCCCTTCTGGGTCAGACAAGGAACAGAGACCAATTACTTTAATAACAGGGTACAGCAACTGAGAAACTCAACTTAAAAGCAAACATTTTCTGCCTAATTAGAGAAGGTGCAGCTGAGCATAATTTCCATCACTCTGAAATGATCTTGCTTACATACAGTAGCTTAGCAGGTAGGCACTGTTCTCTGTAAGTAGCTATGCTTCTTGGAATATCCTGAACTGGAACACCCAGAAACTGAACATAATGCCTCCTATTATGTTCAAGTTGCTGGTCAGGTTTGCATTCTGAGACCTGGTGTTTATGACTTCATCTCACTTGAACCATTCAGTCCGAAATTTCTCATGGCAAATGCTGAAGATTTTTGAAAAACATCAGCACATATTATTCAGTCACTTTTAAGAATGAAATTAAAAACCGGACCCCTTCTTGGATAGTAGTAAAGAAATTCTCATGCATTATTTGGATCAGAGATTTTAAATGGATAAGGAGAAAAAATGCTTCTAGCTTTTTCTCATATTTGAGAAAATTCATCCATATTTACCCAAACCACTTTGATAAATCACAGTGTATGCTCAGTGAACTTGACAAGCTTCATGGCTAAAGGATCCTTAGACTGTGTCTGCATGGTGTGCCCAGGGCCTGGCTGAGACAGTCTGGGCAACCCTGAAATGTGCTTCTTACCTGCCACGTATTTTCACTGCCTTCACATCAGTGATTGTCCTGATGGAGAGCAGGCACAATGCACAAAGACTGGTCCTGAGTTGAATGTAAAGAAAAAGGAGAAATGGATATTGCTGCTCAATAGGTTCCTGGAGTTGATAAGGAATACCTTGGTTGATAAGGAAAGCAGGACCTAGCAGCTGTCTGAGAAGGATTAGGGATTCAAAAAGGTCAGTATCATGAAAGCATTTAACCTAATGCTGTAGACAGTGGGCCATTACGCCTCGGTTGAGCCACAGTAACAGACTGAAAGCCAGGACTGGCTCAGCAAAGACAGCAGAAATAGAAATAAAATTGAAGTCGAGGACAGTAGGGGAATGGCAGCCAGAGAGAGGACGTGGAGGGAGGACTGGCGTGAGAGGGACAGAATGCAGGATTCAAGGGAAGGGTGGGGCTGGATGTCAGTGAGACTGAGAGACAGGAGGAAATGGCTGAAAAAAGGATGCTAAGACTGAAAAAAGTAGGAAATGAGAGCTAAGGGAGGCTAGAACTGGTATAGGGAGGCATAAAACTGGCCAGGGAAGAAGAGGGTAGATCATGAAAGTTGTGTGAGCATAAACAAGCCATAGCACAAGTCCTGAAGGTACATAAAAAATTAAGACTGTGAGGAATGATCAAAAGAATCTGGATCTACCATCTCTCCCTTTCCCAGGCTGAGTATCACCTTTCCTCTCCTGTCAGTAAATATCCTCAGTGTTGAGCTGAGAGTGCCCTGGCAGGCCTGACTAACAACCCAAAGCACCCAGCCAGATCTGATCAGCTAGATCACTGCTCCACTGGATCCACTGGCAGATTCTGTCCTATGTATCTAAAAAATCCAACCCTTCTGATGACTTAAGTTAGTTTCTTTATGATGCTCCATGTTAGCTTCTCTGTTCGCTGATCTATAAAACCCCACCTGATCATATATTTACAGATGCACTTTTAAAACACCCTCTTATAAATATAATGATGAAAATGCACAAAACATAAAATAAGCAGTATTTTTTCTAGTAGTCTGATGATTTTTGAGATGTTTCACTTCTCATCCTTCTCACTCAAATGCAACAAATTAATAACTAAATTAATGAACCAAATTATTCTGGATATTACCAATGCATTGAGAATCTCCATTTTTATTTCAGGATAATGATTATTGAGATTAACCAATGGTCTAGAAGAATACAGTATGCACATCTTACCACCTCTATAGCTTTAGATTACTGCAGCAAACCACCATCCCTCCTGTGATTTTCCAAACATATGAATCATTCAAGGAATGAGTATAATACCGCAAAGTAAATTTGTTCCACTTGTCACACAAGCATGCAGAGATCTGCACAAAGAGCCCTTTCATTCCCGTCAATACACAAGCTAGAGCACAGCCTGACCCTAGGAAAGTGTTTGCTGAATTGAACTTGATAATAAACTTTAGGGGTGACTAATTTCAAGGTTTTAGAGCAGAGGAAGAGGATCAATGTTTCAGGATCACACGGTACATTACCTACCAAGCCAGACAAGGCTAGAGCTGTACCTTTGTGGGAAATCAGAATTACGAAGTACCCAGGGTTCTAACTGGTAAGTGCTGTGGGTAGCATAAGATGAAAGAACTTGAACTGCAACAATTTCCGTGCTTCAGGACTGTTAATGTCCCTCTCTGGTCCAAAGAGCAGACATCTGAATGTCTCAATACAAAGAACAGACAAGTAATGCTGCTCTTCAAAACATTCCCTCAAAAAGCCAGGGAAGGGAATTGCTTGAATTTCACAGGAACTGAGAAGTGGAAGCTGTGGATTTGTAAGGTCGGGGAAGAATAGCTTAATTCTGTAATTATTAATGATTCTGTAATAATAGATTCTGTAAATTATATACATAGAAAGAAGGACAGTAGTCATTCCTGAGAGCAGCAAAGAGAATGGCATAACCAAGGATAAATCACACGGGACTGCAAAAGGCATCAAGCTGGGGCACACGGAGTCTGCAGAAATATCAGTGACCTACAGAGTCAGGTCTAGTTCTGAATGAAAACAATGAGATGTTTTCATTAGTTGGGTGGAGATCAGGGAAATGTGGTTTTTATCAACACTAAAATAAGCAGTGGAATCATTACAAGGACTAGAGGGAAGTCTTTTCTGAAAGCACAAGTTGCTTCACTGATACTTTAGTTCTTGTAAGGACAATTTACATTAATGGAATCAGCTACTGAGTGTTTGCCAGTGAAAAACGTTGAATCCAGAGAGATAGCTTGGACTGCGGGCCCGTCAAAGTGCCACGGCTGCAGAAGGAGCAGCTGCCCCGCGCATTTCCCACTGGATGTCACTGTCGCGCAGTTCTGCCGGCCCGCGCTTTAGGCGCTCCACACGGCAAACGCAGGTAGAGAGCATCGCTTTGCTCAGTGTCTGCTGAGAGGCTTACGTCCAATTTTGTTGTTGCTTTTAGTTTTGGACTTTCCAAGCACTGCTTTTCACTGGTTCCTCTAGTGAAAATGTTAGCCTAATTAGCCCAATTTCATGTATTTATTGTGTCTAGATGTTTATTGTACTGAGGTTTAACAGTATGTACAGTTCTCTCTGCATTAATTAGTTATCTTTTTTAAGTTGTCTTTTTAAAACAAAGCCTCCCAATGTCTAGTGAGGTTTGGTCAGCAGCATGTATTATTCTGCTTTTTCTTCCTTAAAGTAACACTGGTTTTATATACAGAAGGCATTAGACCATCTAGTTTATTCAGAGGTCATGCTCCCAATAGCACAGCAGCCAGCACAGAATCTACTCGTTAAGAGTCCCCTTGTGCATTTTCATTGTATTCACGGCACAGGGTGGCCAGTGACTGCAATTACTTTACATGAGAATAATCATTATTTTCATCAGGAGTTCCAGGAAAAGGGTCTTCATGGGCAGTAATGTGTTTCTATATAAATTTCATACAACTAGACAGGATCCAAAGTTCCACTGCAACACTCATTAAAAAGATTTAAAGATACGGCATCTTTATTGCTTGAAAAGGGAATACCGAACACCCTGCTTTGTGCAGCCTTTAAAGAGCAGGAGGAAAGGTGATTTCTATTTGCTTAGTGCCAACAGGCTCCCTTGTCAAAGAATCATCAATCTGCTCTCCAAACAGCCTATCTGCAAAACCAGTATGTGGCCAGTCATGTTGAGTCAGAAAATGGCCCACAGATGTCTGTCATTTATTTGACCTACTCTAAACCTTTGGTTTACCTTCATTTTTTTTACAGAGATGTCTCATAAATTACCTGCTCAATTTATGTTTCAACTTCATTAGTCATGAGAAGAAAAATCAACAATGAGTATAATGCAGTCATGGAACCAGCAGTCACTGGTGGTGCTACAGAATATGAGATGGCATTACTTACGTAAACAGTTTAGTCGTCTTCATAAAAGTTACATTGAATCAGCACTGTCTCAGATGTCTAGCTCTAACTCATAGAAATTCTGCAGTCATTCTTATAAGAACACCTGTTTATAGGGTAGGAGTGCAATAGGTGAAGTATTTGCTAAGAACTGTGGTCCCCTTAAACTTAATTAAATGTGAAATAGCTAGATAAATAATTCTTACTTTATTACAAATTCCAGGAATCTAATATTATAAACAACTTTTTCAGAGAGACAGATACTGAAATCTAAAGTCCTTTCCATGATATTTAAATTTTTCCCATTATCAGAAAAGATCTAGAATACTGTTACATGTTGTTTATCAAACTTTCTTACAAAATTTTATCCTGCACATGTGCATGGAGTTCGGCTAGGCAAAGCAGCTGGATTCTAAAATTAGAAGGACAGTGCTCCATGTCATCGGCTACTTTGCTTTCATCCATTTGCCTGCTTGTTCTTCCAGTATCAATATATAATCACTGTGTTGATGTTTCCATCAATCATTTAAAGTGAAAGAAGAAACTTTCCCTGTAATAACAGGCAGATCAATATTAACTAATTTTGTTGCATTGTCACTAAAGTTAACTTTTTTCCATTACTAAGATTAAAGAACTGCATTCTTATGAGACTTCAAGTAACAATTCTGCTTCTGCAATAACAACTCATCTCTCTGTTCATAATGTTTGTTATAAGCAATCCTTTTGTGCAAAATGAGATACAGTCTTACACTGAGACCTATGTAAAGCAAAACGTACATAATTATGTCTAGATATTGTTGCAGTTTTGATATCTTTGCACATAAGTGGAGGGCTGTTACTCATATGTTGTGATTAAATCACAGAACAACATTATTCCTAGTTTATTACATTATGAGTAAATGTGATATTATTATGGGATAGCTACTGTACTTGGATAGCATTCATGCAGTAAAAAAGAGTTAGCATTCTACTAGTTGTTCCCAGCATTTGTCCTAGTAACTGTGTATCATTACAGTGGACAAAACTATTAGGCAATGTAGGATACAAAAACACTCGATGTAAGGTAAAAATATCTTATTTGAGGAAGCAACATTTTGTAGCAATCATTGCATGTTTAATAATGGAAAGATATTTCGAAAAAAGGATGTTGACCCTCCTTCTAGTGACTAAAATCTGAAGTGGTCAAACTGACATGAGCAATGGCAGTATAACAATTTCCTGTCCACGTAACATATTTGCACAACATAATGTTGCTGATAACACTACCTAGGAAAGTGTATAACCCAGAGGATGTGGATGCATTTGGGAATTCCCATGGTCCTTCCTGTGTACCAGTAAAAGAATAAGACAAAACAAACATCTATGGGCTAATCATGCAAACTCTTATTCATATAGTTTGCTACTCTTCACCTTGTTGACCTGTGAGCTTTACGCTTCCATTTCCCTGTTCAAAGTCAATTAAAAGTAATCCAGCTTTCTGTCAACACTTGGCTCAGAAAAAGAAGTGTCATAAAAAATACTATTCAGAAATACTATTCAGGTATGTAACTGTTCTAGGAGAGTTAGAGGCAAAAGGTGATTCTGGTCTCTTCTTGGCTTCTCTTTGAACCCCTAGGAACCCGTGGGTTGCAGTGGTGTGGCTGGCATGGCTCAAAATGGACTAAAGCTTGCCAGGACACACCAGAAACCTGCACTCACACTAGGCCTGATTCTCATATGATTACTTATTTCTAGTAAATTGTTTGCTCATTCTTTCAGGCAGAACTTGCATAAGATCTGGGTTAAATGTAGAGATATGTCCTTTAGATAGTTTTCCCTTTCTTCTGTGCCTGCCTTTCTGCTGTCCAGCAAGTTTCTGCTGTCCTCCCTGCCTCAGTCCTGCCTCCTGCTTGGTAAACTGCAGCAGCTGTGCTCATCTACTCTCCCAAAGCACCCTCCAATCTATGTATTAAAGTGTGCTGGCTTTGCCACAAATGGCTTTGATTACTGTATTCATCTGATCGTGGTCTGCTGTGCACCATACTCAGTGTAAGGAGAAAAAAAATATATATATTCCATATAACTTACAACTTTGATTGTACTCATGTAACAAGACTATTGAAATTTTAAAACTGGTGACCAGTGTATATTTCTACCTGATCTATTTTTTAAAAGGATTCAAACATTCAATTTTTACTGGGGTAGTAGTCATCAAAACCAAAGTATTTTTTTTTGATAATGTAATCTTAATAAAAACATTCAACTGTGATATGTTTCCCTCAGGAACCAGCTATCTGCAAGGCAGTTTCAACATCCACATCACCAAGAGTCACAGTTGAAGCCAGATTTCCTTGAATTATTTTGAAAATCAGCAATAAACACAACAGTTTTGTATGCAATCTTTGCATAGAATAATGTAATTTCCCTTCTCACTGGTCCCAGAAAAGTATATATTCAATGTGCATCTGATACTTAAAAAAGAGAAAAAATCACATAACCCACAGAATTTTAGCGTGTGTGGTCTGCATTACTTATCACTCTTCTTCTAAGAGGGTTATGAAACAAATACCGGGGGCCAAAGTAAATAATGTTTCAGCCATCGTATAACAGTGCATGCCATGGATGTAGGCTGTTAAACAGCATCTGATCAGATCTGTTGGAAGTAGCTGTAAGTTTCCTTATCCATATTGACAAGCTGTATTCTGTGTTTCAGTTTGTGTTGCTGTGGAATTCTGTAAAACCTTTACTTAAAACTGAAAGTGTAAAGAAAAAACATGGCATTGTGTTCCTTTATATTTTATTTTAAAAACTCTTCTGCGAATATATTTGTAAATCAAGGCACTAGTCACATCTTTCATGTTGCAACTTGCTTTTCAGGCTTTTCCACGAGCACCCAATGCTGGTATTTCATTATTCTACAACACTTCAGATTTTCGGAAGTATCTGTAATTTTGGTAACTGGAAGGAAGTACCTCCTTGCTCATACACAAGTTTGTTGCAAGCTTTTATAATTTAGAAAACGCCATGTGTAAATCTCACTTCCTGCCTACTAGTGATTAAAGAAGTAGCTTTTTAATAGTAGCCAAAGAGTTTTATTTGTCATGCAGCTGTCCACTTTTTTTTAGATGCCGTCTTTATATATCACCTGGCAAAGAGTAGGTGTAGTACAAAAAATCTGGTGAGACAGAGAAAACAAAACAACCAATATCTCAAAAGTTCCATGGTCAGAAGCAAAGGGTCCTGCAGCAGAAAAGTTAAGGAGCAAGAGAGAGGAGAGATTTGCCTCAGTACAATGATATTAAGTGCTTGAGCCATCAGGGAGTAAACAGACTTCAGAAGTGTAGACAGCAAAGTTCCTCAGACATTCTCTTGTGATTTTTTTCTTTCTTCTTACTTATAAGAATGAATATTATAGACAGAATGAATCCAGACATCTCACGAGTCCCACTCTTGGTCATTATTTCAGTGGCAAAATATAGAAATGGTCTAAATCCTCTCTGTCTATTAAGAAACATTCAGAAGGATTAGGAAATATTAAATGACAGAACAGTAAGGTTTGGGGACAAAACCAAAAGCAGGTATTCAATATGATTCTCATCTGTCATTTCTTATTGATAAAAGAGAAAGGGGGATGTAGAAGAACATACACTTGCTGCTAATACTTGCTGCCCTTCCTGAGGCCTCAACAAATTAATTCTGTAGCTGTCACATTTCCTGCCTGGGCCTCTCCAGGGATGGAAGGAGAGAGTCAGAGTGTTTTATGTGGTTTGTGCCTATTTATTCAGGGACTTTCAATCAGCCATACTGTTAGTTAGTGATGCCATCCAGGCTTTGATGTTCTCAGCACACAGACAACACAGTAACAGCTGCTGAGACACTCACCCTCTCTTACAGTACACATTTTCCTCCTAAAATGAAACTAATTGAATAATGATCTCTATGACTGAGTTGGCTGTTTCTTCTGTTTATGAAATGACACTGGCTAATTTCTTTTATGTTGTCTTTTGCAACTAACACACTTTTTTAAACTTTTTTCCCTTTCACTGATGACCAGGTCCAAACCCAACTTGTCTGTTCAGCTGTGACATGGCCAATCAAAAGATGAAGCGTTACTGTTATTTTCCAGTGATGAATCCCAAAGAGTCTGAAAACAAATACTGAATGGACAGTTTCATAATAGTCATTCCACACTGATAAATAGAAATGCTCAAGTGTTCTTGCATATCAAATGGATCCAAAAAAGAAATGATTTTCTATAATCAACTGGCTGCTGATAAAAAGTACAGACATTTCTTGCTCTGTGCTTTTGTAGATCTGATTGGTGCATATCTAGCAGCAGAAATGAGCTGTAATTGTCAATATACTGCATATAGCTAGTAACAGTGAGGAGATAATTGCCTGTATTTTCTGTGTTTAAAAAGTGATGACAAAATAATATCAGAACCTGCCAAATAGAACTATATTAATGGTCAAAAACTATAGTTGGATAGCTGATAGTTTAAAACTATATTAAACCTAATAACTGATGCCAAAATCTATTTTGACTCAGGCCTATCCACTTTGACTCAGGCCATCCATATATCTTTTCCAGGGATATATAGACCTGTTTACTAGTATGTTGAGACCATATATTTAACCTGAAAGTAATGGCTCTGTGGGGATACAGGAGACCAGATATTTAGAGTTACAGGGCATTCCTGAAAGCAAACATGACAAACATGCCAGTTGGTCACCAGCTGGCAACATGGTCACATGTACCTTTCACAGTTCTCTAAACTGAAATGTGAATTGTTAGGTTGCAATATTGTGTACCTTCAGCATGAATGTGAACAGCTGAAAGAGCAGTAAGGAGGGGTGGATATATGAGCAGACAATGGACAGATGAGCAGACAGTGCAAAACTATCCATCTGTGCTTTGATTTATAGAAATGAGTGGCCTAGGCACAATGAGAGATGGGCAGAGTCATTACTTTGTTTCATTCTGAAAGGAAGCAATGTAAGGAAGACAGAAAATAGAATATGCAACACCCTCTTTTCTTGTCTCTGATATACTCCTTTTGTAGTTTATCTTTTTTTAGCTCACACACCAATGTTGAAAAAGAGAAAACAAATGAAAAGTAGATAAAGGAAAAATGAGTGATAGAGACTGACTCACTCTGGTTCACAGCCCAATTAAATGGGTCTTGCAGGGTCCAGGTGGTCTAAATTGGAGTAGTCCTGTAATTACAGCTTATTGGACAGACAGAAAATGTCTCTGGAACTGCCAGGCTGGAATTTCTATATGAATTAAAATTGACTGAAGCCAGTTGTCATAAGAGATGAAGTGGACAAATATATGTAGCAATTTATTAAAAATAAATCCTGTGTGAATGCCTATACTTCCAGCTGAACCCTAGGCAGGCAGTAATCAGCCTGTTACTAAGAGACACTACTGGTGTCAGCAAGACAACAGAATGCAAAATTACTGCAAAAAGTTTTTCCTCTGTCCATCTCATACATACACAGCAGTGTGTGCAGTTAGCAGAGTTGTGTCAGTGCTTCCTACAGACACAGACTGCCCACAGGCTCCTACAGGCTCAGAAGTCACATTATATCTATAATCCCTGTATTTTTCATTAATATGAGTAGAACAGCTAAGCTGTAATACTGTAAAGCAATAAATAATACTGTGCTTACCCAAACAATTAGAACTTATTTATCTTCCCTTGAAATACCAAACAGTAGTGGGTTACATAATGGTTTTTCCCCATTGCAGTCAGGCAGCCACCTTACCAGAAAAGGCAGCCAGCCCCAGTCTAGACTAAATAGTGTGTTCATCCATGCAGTGATGGGGCACAGCACGAGATCAATGTTTGCCCTGCTGCAAGGGTCCTTAGAGACAGAAAAGGGGCCCCAGGATATATTCCAGCACCCGACTTTGTCTCTCTGGAAGATTCATTGTGCTTCAGCTTCTCCAAGCCATTGTGCTTCTGGTCCAAAATCTAGTAACTCTGGGTAATCTAACAGGATGTATTTCTCCAGCTGTACAAAATGTATTTGATGTGCTAATTGTTCTGCTCTAAGGCTTTAAGAGGATGCCAGACATGAACAGTTGAATGTGGATCAGTGTTGACCAAGGTGATCTGATCAAGGTTTTGGCATTTCTGCAGGATATTTCTTTGATATTAAAAATGTTATTCTGCCACTATTCTGTGGATTGTTTATGGTCCGTAGAACTAATCTTTTTATTTCCCATTCTACTATTTGCTGTTACAGTGCTATTCCACTCCCCAAACTGTCAGTAATCATCTTACTCTCTCTCTGTCAGTGAGCTGTTGACTGATGTAGAAAACAGTGCAAAAATGTCTGAAGTCAATGGGGCTGAAAGTCTGTAAACAATGCAGGAATGAGTTTTGCAGTATCTTTACATTAAAAAATATTTACTTAACAATCATCTTTAAAGTGTATACTTTATGAAGCAGCTGCTCCAGTCCTCCCTGATGATGGACTATTAATATAAATTAATATAAAGTAAACCCATAAAACTGGAAACAAGAGACATTGTTAACATTCCTTCATTTGTCCTATACAGAGTCCAGCCTTTTTCAATTTAATGAAAGTGCTTATTCCTCTGGGGAGATCATGACTGCCAAAAATAACGATTTGATGAATGATTAGTAGCAGTAAATACAAGATGTTTGTATCATGTTATGTATGGAGCCCTGAAAAAGTCGTGGCAATAGTGAGTCATTGACTTGACTAATCAAACCGGACACAGAAGATGTCTCAGATGGGGGAGGTGGTGCTAACACAAGATATACTCTCCTTTCAGACACACACTGAGGATGATCACAACCATTGTCTGCTTTGCCATGTGCAGGATATTGCTATTTGAACACGGTATGAGAAGTGAGGCTTGAGGAACCATATGTAAGTAATGTTGGCTTCTGAGAGGTTGTACTTATCCTGCAAAGACAAAAATGTCTTTCCGAGCTAATAACACGTGTTTATAAACAGTCCTGATGGTACTCAGTTCACTGCAGATGCTGTAGATTCATCCCTGGCATCAGGGCCAGTCCTGTTTTTTCAGGATGAAACTGATGAAACTTGTATAGGATGCTGCCCTTTGAAATCTTCGTCTGCTGCATTTTAATGAGTTTTTTTACTGAAATGTTTTATTAGAGAATGCAGAAAATGGGGACATGAAAACTCCTCAAACTCCATCTCCCTGAAGACATTGAAGGAAACGCTGATCATACTAAATCAATTTGAAACTTAAGCAAATGGATGTTAATATTTTAGAATCATGACTATTTCAATGTGGGGGATTTTTTCTGATTATGTCAAAATGCAGTATTTTGGCATTCTGGTTCTTTTTTCAGAACTCTATGAAAATGTCAATATTTCATTGTGATGAAAATACATTTCAGCGATGGTGTTCTCCGTTCTGATTCTTGCCTTACTGGATATGTTGACCTGAATCTACATTGTTTTCGTAAGTCCGCAGCCAAAGTGTTTTAAGAGTTAAGCATTCATTAAATACTTCTGTTAATACAAAAAAGTTCTCAAATGCACTAATGAAACTCTGAAGGTAAAATTGAAATTTTAGCTCCAGGTATGTTCTTGCAAAATAAGAATATATTATTTACACTGTCTGTATACAAAGTCTGTGTAATCTGAAATGTAACTGAAACTCTCCTCTGCCAACTGAGTCTCAGAGTTTGAAGGAGATGTGTATTTGCATTCGAGTTTTAGGACTCCAGCTGTAGCTACTTATTAAGAAGGATCCAGATGCCCCTGGAACTGCACTTCAGACCCTAGAAATTGATTTGACAATCCTCATTTTAAATAAGTAATTTAAAGTAACATGCAGCCATGTCAAAACAAGACATAGTATGATCAAAAATATATGTGCTTAGATAGTATGAGAACTCTCTTGGTTATGATGTCAAATCTGAAACTAGAAAAGACTTCGTTCTTTACACTTTCACTTACTTAAGCAGATAGGGAAAAAAAGAAAGAAAATTAGGAAAAATATGTCCAATTTACTTAATGCCATAATAAGAACTTCAGAAAGATAAATCTCCTGTAGCTTAAGAGTTTTTGAGGCTCAGAAAAAATTATAATCACAATTCTCAGAGGACTCAGTCTAAGTCTAAGAAGATCAGGCCATAAAAAGTAAAATTTGTAAACCACTTAATCATGTGAAATTAGCTACAGATGATTGAGAGGGTGAGTCACAACAGTTCAGTGCAGAGACCTGCCATCCCAGGAACCACCTGAGCATTGTGATACTTGAAATCTTGTCCTGCATTTCAATTCATGCCTATCTGACAGATTAACAAAGAGATTTCTGCGCCCAGTAAAGCATAAATTCAGTGCTCGTCTTCAGAGAATAAACCACAAATTAGTCAGTTTTGGACAGTATCTGCGTAGAGATTTTAATGTGCCACCAAGCAGTCATGAAATCGGACAGTGGGACTGAGCTCAGTTGTGGAAAGGCAGATAGGAGACATGGAATCTGGAGGACTGGTGGGAGGTGTGGTACAAATGTGGGTACAGCACAGAGCTTCAGAGCCCCAGGCTGAGAGAGATGATGGGACAGGCAGGGCAGCACTGAGGAGCTGTGACCTCGTGCTGTTTTGGGAGCAGAATATGGTGGGGTAAAGCTTAGGGGCTGGGAGGATGACTTGAACCAGGTGTGATAAGAAGGCAGATGGAAGGGCAGGGTTCTGGGGGCAAGGCAGGCATGAAGGAGTGAGACCTGGGGCAAGGGAGGGACACGGGAGTGAACCTTGAGCATAACGAGGAGGTGCAGCTCATGGCACCACTTCAGATGTGGGGCAGGCATGAGGTGTGGGGCTCGGGGCTGAGGAGAGCCAGGACGGGCCAGAACTACAGCGAGTCCCTGGCAGGGCTGCAGAGAAGCCATTCCCCAGCAGCGCCTCTGCAGCACGGGCACAGCCGAGCTCCGGGGCTCCAGGGACAGCAGCCAGGCACGGCAGGGCTGGGCCAGGGACAGGACAGCACAGGCCAGGGCGTGTGAGAACACAGAACTGCACAAACGAGATGCTGGGAATGTCGAAATGCCCAGACCTTGGTTCTGTGCCCACACAGTGATAAAGAGGGAGGAGAAAGCAAGAACTCACACAGAGCAAGCGGTAACCTGCTCCGTCCCGTGATCCTCCCTGGAAACACTTGGGAAAAGCGGGTTGCTGTCTACAGTGATTTGTGTCAAGTGGCAACAACGTGTCTGAGGGGCCGAAAACTCTTCAGTGCACCACAGAGCAAGGCAGGAGACTGCAGCCTGATATATTTTTCTTCGTGGCAAAGTTGATTAAACAACTTGTCATTCTTTCCTTTTTCCCTTTTCCATCTACTTAGCTGAAGGGTTGCTTTTAATATCTCATCTTCTATGGGACAAATTACATTTCTGAATTATTTTAAACTACAGAATGAAATAATTAATGGCATCATTATTGTTGCTCTTATTACTATTACGCCTTTTTTTCTCAAAATATGTCTTTTCTCTAATTCAGAAAAACAAACATGAATTATATACTCCCTATGACAAGCTAAAATTTAGCATCTAAAATCCCCAGAGAAATGAGAGTTGACTCCAACATATGAAAGTTGCTGAGTAATGCCATTCCTTAAAAAAATTCTAGTCTAACTCTTGCAAACCACATCCTTTATAAACAGATCTTACTACTCCATGTTGCATAATGTCTGTGGTAGTTGTGCTCATTATCAGCTTTACTGGCACTTAATAACTATACAAATATTTTCCAGTTCTTTTGCTTATTATGTCTGTGTATGGTTATACTAAATGCTGTGTCAGAAATTGCTATGAATAGGATTGTTACATTCCTTAGCACTGAGCAGTAATGCTTCTTTAGAAAGAGGAGATGTAATTCCCAATTGAGCTTTTTCCCTTGTGTGGTGCATGCATATTTACACATACACATATGTATGTGGCAAGTATATGTATACAGAGATTATATCTATATCTAATCTATATCTATATCTATATCTAATCTATCTATATCTATATCTATATCTATATCATCTATATCTATATCTATATCTATATCTATATCTATATCTATATCTATATCTAATCTATATCTATATCTATATCTATATCATCTATATCTATATCTATCTATCTATATATATATCTCAACATAGATGCACACTGCTCTATATATGATACAAAATATGTATTTTCTGAATGTTAAAGTTCATATGTCATATAACCTGCATATGATATCTTACACATAAAGGACTGTACAACCAAACTGCACTAGAGACACATTTTAGAGTTTCATGCCTACTGGTAAGAAGACAGAAATAGACACCGAAAGAGTTAATTTTGTGTCATGGAAAATAGAACTTTATGTAGAAAAATAACAGTGAAATCAAAAGGGAAAAGCTGCTCTCTATCTACCTTACTAAAAATGTACCATATCTTAGTTTTGCATTCTTTGTGAACCTTAAATTCCTATGAAAGTTGATAAAGTGCAGTAAAGTGAAAGTTGGGATTTAAAAAATCTATTAATACAGATTTGTGAATGAATATTTATATGACCACAGCAGTTATTTTAGGACACTAGAACAGAGAGATGATAGCATGTTCACCTCAGAAACAGATCTTACTGTAACAAAGATAGTTTGAACAATCAGTGATCTTCTAGGTCTTTTTTTTTTTTTTTGTTGCTTAAACAGTTTCATGACTAAAACCCCAGAAAAATAGTAAGATGTGGAAGCTATGGGTCCTATACTATCTAGCACATAATCTCTAAGCACACTGGAATGGGGTTATAAAAATATGAACTTAATTTTCTAACATTTATCAAAAAGTGCAGTGAAATCTCAAGTACTAGAATATGAAACAGCAGTAAATCTGGGATGTATTCGGCTATGACAATAAGAGGACAGAGTTTTGTATTTTAATAGAGGAACTTTTGAAGTTATATAACATTTAGCTATTGTCTCTTATGCAAGAGAAACTTTCTCTAATCTCCCGATCAACATATATTTGTTGATTTCAATCCCTGTGCCAAGGGCTTTTCTCCACTGACCCAGAAGTTTTGCTGATTATGCACATGACTTTAATGCCATTTGCTTTGATGTGTCCCTACAGTCAATCCAACAGTACTTCTGTTTCATGGGACACTTTACACAACTGTGAGAAATGATCATGGCTCTCACAGCTACTGCTGAGCTGAGCTAATATGGATATGACTTATCCTTACAGCACTATAAAGATACACATTTGTATATATAAACAAAAGCATCATAGCTGTCGACCGAGCTGACAGATAAAGTTTGCAGGTGTCTTTGATCAAGGCACTCAGCTCCCCATGACCCAGTTTCCTTACGTGAAAATGAAAGTTCCATCTAGACTTCTACCTTGCTTTTCTAGTGTTTTTCAGTTGAAAAAAGATAGTGTTGTTAGTATAATTATTTTGGTTTGCTTTCCCCAAAATACCTTGAAATCTAAGAATAAATATAAACGCATGCTCCTTATCAGTGGTCTGGTAGCAGGGAAAGAATACTTAATACCCTTACTTCTCATAATTTCCTACTGTACACTACCACAGGGAGGAAGTACTTTATGGAATATTATCAGTAATCACTGCAATGCTGAACTACTTGAAGATAATTAGCTTGGGTTCAGAGGCAGGGACAGCTAAAAATTTTAAACTTGGGGATGGTTTTAAATGCAGAGTAGATATTTAACTGTATCTTTAAACTCTTGGAACCTATCAAGATTTTTAAATTCTGATGATCACTTTGTGAAAAGTGATTATTGTCCCTAAAGCATTTCTGAAAGTCATATTTGCTTTTACTTGAGATGGAAATAACATAAAGACAGTATTCCTCAAAGAATTTCAATGCCTCTTGTTTTGATGCTGGCCAGAAGTCATAAGTCTCTGGTTTAGGCTGTTAAACGCTTTTTGTAGCATATGCAAATATGGTATGAGATAGTACAACTAACACTATACTAATATGGGTTAGTTTTGCACAGCCATGGCCTCTTAAAATTGAGATTGCAATATTTCAAGTACTCTTTCCTAAGCTAAATTTTTAAACAATGTAGTTTAGTAATGATGGTGTAAGATACGTGTTTGCCTGATGATGCAAACTATAAAGAATGCATGGTGTTTTTTGTCTTTGTTCATATCTGAGCATTACTGCAGGTAGTGCTTGAGACTATTTACATTCTAGACATTCTGGAGCCTGACTGCTCACAGGACGTCTGTCTTCATGCAGTATTGTCATAACCAGAATCATCCAGTATATTTTGGCCAATGAAAATGTCATAGACACAAAGAACCCTCAACTCAGAGATTTGTTTGGAGGAGGTCTAGTCTTGTTTACTTTGAGGGCATGAATCTGGTTTTGTGGGCTTTTTGCACAGGGTTTGTTGGTGGGAATTATGTTGACTTCTCCTGAAGTGGTATGTTAGGTATAAACAGTTATCCACATATTCAGACTACACTTTGACAGCTTTGCTTATGTAGTGGTTTAAACATGAGCGTGCCTTTATAATTAAGCTGTGTATCCACACCCCCTGCACACAAGCACGTGCCTGCTGAGCCCGTGCCTCCCACTGCACAGCCCCTCACACCTTGCAGCAGTGTCAGCTGCCAGCCAGGGTGCAAAGCAGTTCCATGACTTAATCTTACACACACAGGTGCCTTACAGAAGGAAACATTACCAAACCAGTCTGCAGGTACCTAGAGCACATCAGGCTCCCAGCTTGCCTGTACTTGGGACTTGTATTTCCTTTGGCAGAATAAAAGTCGGCTATACACCAACACGGTTGGAGAGCTGTGTTGGTGTACACCTTCCCAAATTAATAAAGATCTTTCTGTATAAATACTTCATAACTTTTCCAATATAATTTGTTTTGAAATTTGTTATTTCCAAATACTCTGTAAGAATCAGAAATTCAGTATTTAATGTCTTCCTGTAGGGTCTTGGAACAGACTGTTGGAGTGGGAGGCCTCTGGCAGAGTTCTGAGTACACAGGAATCACACATTAAGAGCAAAGTTCCTATGAGTTTGGGAAGATTTTCAGCCATATATTTGGCCTTGAAAAACATCTGTCTTCATTCATTTCCATCATGTTTATTTAATTTGACACAGATGTTTGTCATTAGCCTGTTGGTGGGGCTTGACTCCCTGAGGCAGTGTCATGCTCCCCACTGCACGTTGGTGCTTTCTGAGTTTCTGAACGAAGAGCTTTCAGAGTTCCTTATTAGAACAGACACAGGCATAGCAGGTCAGAAGCCACTCTATTTTTATGCAGTAGAGTTTATCAGTCCACTTACCTATTTCTAAGTCTCTATTTGGACAGAAAATTTTAAGAAATTGAAAAAAAAGTCACTGGATGCCAAACCCCTCCTTTTTCAAAAGTTTCTGCTAGTGCACTTTATCCTCATTACTTATCTGGCTTCTTTTTGCAATAAAGCTACAATAAATCAGTACATTCCTGGCACTGATTGGGTCTGCCTAATTGTGGTTGGACTAGCTGGATTTCTAAGAAACTAACAAGCTGAAGTGCTGGCCCTATAGCCAGCAGAAGAAGGGATTGAATTGCTTTGTTCAGCTTTCTTTTATCCAAACACTGACTGCATTAGGGGAATGTTCGGGGAAACACATTCTGCCATAATAATTTGTCTGCAATTAAACTTTTGGTTTCACTGGTGTGGGAAAAGAAACTTTCATCTGGCTTCAATGCAGGCTCCTCAAGTCTGTCTATTTGATGCAAGGGAGTCATTAGAGTTGCCTTTTTTTTTAACTGGAATTTTTTTTAACTGGAATAGGGCTATTCCTCTAGCTAGGGACTAGGGAAAAAATTAATTAAATGTCTCATATGTGGCTTAAAACCTATGCCAAGTAAATGACTGGAAAGTTATTCAATTAAAATTCATATCTACAGAAAGAAAATCTCTTTGTATCAAAAAATATCTGGTGTTTGCTTTTTGGTAGTTGGTACTTTCAATTCACAAACTAGACAGTTTATTTTCAGAGATTAAAAGACTACTATTTTTTAAAATTCAGAATCTTTCATTGCAACCCTCAGTTCTCAAATGCTTTTTATTTCTCTGTTTCATAAATCTGGAAAAGATTGATACAAAAGTGGGAGGTTAAGGAAAAGGAAGAACATCTGACTCACACAATTAGAAATTGTGGCCAAACCATTCTGCAAGGAGGAGGTAGAATGTCCTGGGAAAATTGAAAACTATTTGTTGGAAACAAGAAATGCCAACTGTGTTCAATGGTTCTGTGTAAATCTCTGTATTTGGTGTACTGCTCTAAACATGTACTCACATATACACACTTAAAATTATTGTGAAAGAAAGTGACAGAAGTAACAACTGCATTAATAAAACCAATTAAAATAAACACACAATTACTAAGGCCTGTTTTATTTATATTTACATATTAAATTATGTATATATATTTAGTTATTAACAAGACTGATAATTACATAAGTAAAATAGAAATTTTCTTCTTAATAAAAACCCCTTTTCATGCTCAAAATGATGCAATAATTTGTTTAATTTAACATTTATACTCCAAAAGAACTCTATTTTGGAAAAGAAGGAACCCTTTTTTGCTATTTGGAACTGTTAGAGTAGACTGCAGTTACGCATGTGACCTGAGCCATCTATAATTTTTTTCATTTCTAGATTTTGTTGCTTATTTGCCTTTATTTTTTGTTGCTTATTTGCCTTTATTGTATATATAGGAGATCTTTCTTTAACAAGCAAAAGTTTATACAGTTATGTCTGCTATTAAATGTATTAACACCTGAAATTTTAAAACATTTTCCTTTCCACATGAAAAGTTAATTAACCAGGGCACTGTAACTGTGAGAATTTCAGCAGGGCATATGAGACCTCTCCAAATGTGATAGAGTGGAGAGGCTGATGGGGCAGGAGCTGCACAGAGACACTTCCAAGCACTGGCTAGGGACCCAGTCCTCAGAGATGGCCACAGTCACCTATAGCAGCAGCAGTGCAAGAGGTGCTACATACTGGGGCAGGCACTGAGGCTTATTCTCTCCTAATTAGACCCCAGACTGGCCTAAGAAGATTATTTATTTTTTGCAGGCAGTCAGCTGAAACACTTCATTCTTTCTGATCTGACTAGCAATAAGGGTAGAAAGGTTTTCTGTTGGAGCCCAAACTGCTTGGGCTGGGTTACCTGACTGCGGTGGGGAACATGAACAACCCAGCTGTGGGAACACATGGATGCTGAAGAGGTGGTAAAGGGGAAGGAACAACAATGTATCTTTGAGACAGAACTTGGACCCACTAGAGGTTTGTATTTCAGCTACAAAAGGCAAAATATCTGATGAAAATGGTACTGGACTACCAACTGAGATTTGGGAGGGCAAAGCATCATGTAGGGTAGTAAACCCAAATGTTAATGTTTTTTTTGGCACAGTTTGGCTTAAGTTATCCTAAGTGTTGTCAGACAACATGAAGGCTTACCAGTTTCAAGAGGAACATGGATGAAAAGAGGGGGGTTTGTGTCTTGTTATCAGGAGATGGCAAAATCAGAGGCTGCCTCTTTGTGTGGCATTTCATTCTGTATTTCAGAGCCTATCCACCAGATAATGTTTGTCGTGTCTGTGATGTAGGTCGGCTGCCTCTGCAATGATGTACATTTCTAGCCTATGCATAGGAAGAAAAAGTCAGGTATTAACTGTGACTAAGCAACTGTGGTACCCACTAATATAGACCTAAGTCTGCATGGACCTGGCTCCTGAGAAGAGTCTTGGAACATTCAATGGAAAAATGCTGTCCTTCTGACCCTCACTGGCTGATGATTAGCTAGTATCCTGCTGAAAACAGTGCTGAGATAGTAGGGAGATGTCTGTAGCCCAAAGGAGCCTGAGGAGGGGAATAAAAAGCCTTGGAGTGCAATCCCTCAAAGCCCTGGGGAAATATCTTGGGCAGACCACTCCTGCAAACCCTCTGTGACTGTGAGACTCTCTGGAATCAAGACAGATTTTATCCAAGGTCATAAAACCTTCTGTTTTGCACATGCTGTTTAGCAGATGGTTGATTGGCTTCCTTTACTGTGAGGTTCCCTGGGGATGAAAATCCCCGACACAGTGGACAGGGAATTGAAAGTACCCAAAAAGAAACAATATGTTCTTTGGGCTTTTCACTGTTTGAATGACTGTGTGGAAGGATGCCCAGCAAAATACTGGAGTCCTTCTGGGAATATGATCAGAGGGTCTGTTTGTTCTTTTGTCTTTGGTAGTAAATGCAGCATCCAGATCTAATATTTACTCAACATCCTGGATGGATGAAACACTAGAGGGGTCCAGGAAGGCATGATATTATATAACCACAACGACATAAGCAAACAGCATGGATGCCAGAATTCAGAGCTACTCACTGCACATTCTAGGCACAGACAGGCTCCTTCTGCTGTTTAGAGAGAGTCCCACTAGTATTTTAGAAACTGATTTCCAGGCAGATGAGACACCTTGATGGTCTCTAACAAGAATTACATAGGCAGAGCAGAGCTTTTGCAGAATGTGCAAACTGCCCAGGAGTCTCCACATCAACTTGGCTGAGTGTCGAGTCAGGCGTGAATAGACAAAACACATGAGGTAAAGCCTGAAGAATTAAACTGCTTTTCATCAAGAATTAAGATAAGCCCTATTTAGGTCAGGTAAGATTTTCACTGGAATCTCCTGTTTATTAAGAAACAAAGGAAATTTTGGGGATGGTTTCAATGAACATGAAACCATTACATGATCTGCCCACAATATGAAAGCAGAAACACCACAGTGTAAAGAAGACCTGCAGAGATGCACTTGCAATATAAAAAGCCAATTATAGATAATTCTAGAGTTTACACTGTAAGTGGGTGCTTTTAAATGATGTTCTTACTCCTGTGGGATTTTGGTTGCTACTTGGTGGCTGACATAATTAATTCCTCCTTTACTGTATGTGTGTAGTACAGTCAGTATAAATTCACTGAGAAAAACTTGTACTTAATGCTTTCAAGAGATGCTTGCACTTTCTTTGCCATGGGTAAAATTTACTTAATTTTTGTTATTTCTTAGTATTCTATTGCTTTTTAATTTATTACTAAGCAGTTTTGAATAGACTGTGGAGTTCAGTGGCACAATGTGAACTTATTCCAATGAATACATACATAATAGGACTGGGTTCTCTGAGAGTATTTTGGTTGGAATAGTGCTCATAGGCCAGAAACAGCAATGGAATGCAGCCCTGGCCACCTTTCCCTTCAGCATATTGCTTGCAGATGATGATGATTGGAGTCATAAAATCTTCGCCATTTTATGTGATAAGAAGGAAAGAAATACAGGTTTGTATAAAGTATCTGTGCAACAGAAATACACATACAGGAGATGTTAACTTCATCTAAGATGGTTCTCTGTCTAACAGAGCTGCTTAGAGTTTACAGAGGGCTTAGAGCAAAAGCTTGTAACATTCTTATTGCAAAACATATTCTATAAAGTAATGCGCTTCAACCCTTCAAAGGAAGAATCTGAATGCAAACTAATTTCTGCCCTTCTTTTCTTCCCTTTTGAGACACAGAATTATACCCATGATAAAACACAAACTCCAACTTACTGTTCTAATCAGCTTTACAATACAAAAATACAGGAATTTTGTTATAAAACCTGTCTAGCAGTTTAAATTGAACTGTTTAAAAGGAGTAAAATAAAAATGCATCTTTTGCCCACAGGCTTTACTTTTTTGTCTAAGTAGAATTTGAACTCCATCTACACCATCTAGAATTCGAAGGCAAGGAAAAAGAAATTAAATGGAAAGGTAACTTTCTTTCCCTCCTAGTTTTGAGGGCCAAGCATTGTGACTTGATGGATGTTCCTGCCATTTCTATTGTACACCTAAAAGAACCAAAGAAAACAGAAGACTCAGAAGAAATAGTGGGGGTGCATATAGCTGTGGTTTATCACCCCCATGAAAGCATGATCACCTGAGAAGTTGAGTCCCAGGGACCAGGACATCCTTAGAACTACACCTGAAGGAGGAAGTTCAGGCTTGGGAACTAAAACCAATAAGACATTCTTGGAAGTTTTGCAATCTCCAGTCCTGAAACAGATTGCAGATATTCCCCAGATGTGAAGTTCTGAAAGCCAAGGCTCCACAGCAGCAAGATGAATGAGTTAGAAAGGAAGCAGACAAGGCTCTCTAACAAGGTACTGCATGGTATCACAAACCCTTTAAAATATATATAAATCTATAAATATAAATATATATATGTTTAAATATATATACATATATTCTTTGCCAATTACACATTTAAATAAATCCCAGTTTACTAGTGAAAACTCATCTGAGAAAAAATTGATGACTATTTCTACTATTGCTTTCTCAAAAGGCCTCCATTCACAGTTGGAAGAAACAATTTTTTCCACTTGGCCTTTCAAAATAAGATGTAGCAGATCCAACTGAAACTTAAAAAGCTAAAGCAATACAAACTTAGTGAGATGAACGGAAAGGAATGGAACTCTCACATTCCATGTCTTCCTCCAGTGTTCTGAAACCAAAATCATCAATTTTTTAGATTCTATTAATCTCCAGTAGGTTATCTCTAACAGACACACATCAAGAGCTGCAACATCTATTGACTTTATGCTAGAAATGCAAGGAATATACCTCTAGTATTAATCTGTGCTCTATTTTAAGAGCATATACAAATTCACTTGGTTCTGAACCTTTTCTAAAAGAAGTAACTCCCCTGTCCTTATACACTGTGCTGTCAGATAGACAAAGCATCCTATGTGGATAGCAATCTAGTGACATGATGTTCATTTCTGAAATGAATGCAATCTTCAGGAAAGCAGCTCTTCTTTCTGGAAGGGATATGCATGACCTGATGGCTTACAGATGTGTACTGAAAACTGCCTTTGGCCTCCCTCACAGAGCACCAGATGGTCTCACATAATGAGATTCCTCTCACATATGAGTATTGCAGTCTATATGCTTACTCACTAGAGCTATAAATAGTCTCATTTCTACTTTTTTTTTGTTTTGTTGGGGTTTTTTTTTAAAAAAAAACCAGCAAGATTTATCAGCCATTTTCAGAGAGAGATCTTCCTCAAAGAATTACCAACAACTTGAATACACGGCTGGTTCAAATAGCACTTGTTAAAACTTACAAAAATGCAAGTATATCAAGTAGTTTCCCAAAAAACCCAATCTTGGATTTGCTGCCCTGAACTCCCACTAAGGAATTTAGCTTTTAGTGGTTGGTGTGGGAGGCAATGGTAGGAAGGAGATGGTAACAATTTCTAGTCAAAGTTTCAGCCTTTTGCTGAAACTTTGCTGTCTGTCTTCCTTTATAACTCGCCACATGTATTCTTTACTGCAAAAATCTGCAAATAATTATAGTTCTGCAGAAAGCACTCTGGTTTCAATATCAGATTCCCATGGTTTCTATTGGGAATGGTTCTTAAAACAGCAGAGAGGAGCCTCTCCTAACCCTGTGCTTAATGCATTATTCTCAGCATGTCACTAATGGTATCATATTTCTATTTTGTTGTGGTTTTTGCCAGAAATTCATGAAGAATGTCAAAAGACTATGAAATGGTCGGGTCTAAAGCTCATTAAAGAAATAATTGGAAAAAGATTAATGTTAACTTCAGAGGTTTCCATTTACAAAGAATTCTTTTCACCCTGTACTGCATGATTCCTTCCTCACTTTTCTGAGAAATGGTGAATTTGAAAGGGACTGAAACTTAAATTCCAGTCCCAAATTCTTCACATATTTTGGGGATGTACTAACTGAGGTCAGAATTGTGCAGCTGACCCCACACTGATGGCTGAATCAAGCACCTCAGTTACAGGCACTTTAAGGGCATAGGCTATTTGTGCCATGCCTTTGTAAAAACTTAACCTATTTGATTGATATACACATAATGCACTGGAGGGGTGGGGGAGAGGGGTCACCTGTAAACTGAAAAGTAAATGAAAGTAAACTAAAAGCAGAAAATCCAGGTCAGTAACTTTTCAATTTAGGTTGACTAAATCAAAATTTGTTGTTATGGAACTATATATTGTTTAGTTTCAATTTTTTTAAATAAACCTTCAGGTTTAGAAAAATTCAGATATCTTTTCACATATTTTTTTTTTGTTTGTTTTAATTTATTTAGTAAGATAAAATATTTTCCTAGACAGGGACCATAATAAAATATCTGAATACATATTGCTAATGTTTAAACGTCAGTTTGAATTTTCAGTATGGTTTTTGGTTTTGCTACAAATGAAACTAGTTAAATGATCTTCACAGCGACAAAGAAATAACTCCATTTTTAGAGGACAATTTCTCTCATATCCCTTTTAATTTCATACACATATTGAGAAGCAGCTCCTCTCCCATGGCATTGCAGATTTGACTCACATACGATGATGATGAGTGGAAAGCACTCTGTGCTTACAGCTGTGCTCTGTGACACATGCTGGAACTGCTATGAAATGCCTTATAAGGTATTGCTCTGGCTTGGTCTGCAACATATTTTTCTGAGATGGTTTTACATGATTTGTACACAATAAAAGGTTAAGTAATCCAAAATCTGCAGATGTAAGATGAGGAAAAGGCTTGCAGGGATTAAATGATGTTTTAAACATATAAACTAAAAAAACAGCTATCAGTAGTCACCAGTGACACAGCTTAATTTGGTTTATTATGAGAGATTCTTGAGTCTTTATCTTCTCATTTAATGAGAATAATAAAGATTTTAGAGAATAAACAGTTGTAGATTCAGCCCAGAGAAAAGGAGACTGAGGGGAGACAGCATTGCGGTCTTCAACATCCTCGAGAGAGGAAGCAGAGGGACAGGCACTGATCTCTTCACTCTCTTGGCCAGTGACAGAGCCCAAGGCAATGGCCTGAAGTTGTGTCAGGGGAGATTTAGGCTGGTATCAGGAAAAGGTTCTTCACCTTGGGCACTGGAACAGGACAGTGGTCTCAGCTCCAGCCTGGCAGAGGTCAAGAAGCACATGGGCAAAGCTCTCAGGCACATGGGGTGACTCTTGGGGAGTCCTGCACAGAGCCAGGAGCTGGGCTCAGTGGTTGTCATGGGTCCCTTCCAAATCAGCATATTCTTGGATTCTATGAAAACTTCATTCCACTTTCTGCTTCATATTATAGTCAGAGTCTGCATAATCCAAGTAAAAATACCCTTCAAACTGGGGAACAACCCCTATTTGAAGAAGCACAAATACATGGCTCACTGATTTTAGCTGTATGTAATAGTAACTATGGATACAATACAGAAAGTAAAAATAACTACTTTCACAAAGCCTGTACCTCCAAATGTATTCTATGCCAGTCATGTTGCTTTAGGCTACTTTAATTATATTCCTATATATTTTTCAGTTCTTCTGGAGAGCTTCTTCATCCAGTCTATGGTGTGAAATACTGAAAGATCATAGTAATATCTCATTGTAAATAGCTGGTGGATAGCTAAAAATATCTTTATCTATACCATATACATACATAGGTTCATCCAATCATACACAATCTCTGTATAATTTCTACATTTCTTTTCAAAATGCCTGATTATCCTAGTGAACACCAAGACCTCAGCATGGTGCCTTCATACCAGCTGTAAAAAGATGTGTCAGCTGTAAAAATCTGTATAGATGAGACTGTGGTGGAAGAAGACGATCTCTACAGCAATAGGAACATGAGACACAGGACAATGGTGGCTTTGTTTTTTGGACTTGGGTATAGGTTATGTGGAACACAGAAATACGCCAGAGTTCTCAAATCCCCTTCAATGCTTTACAGTTTTTCACATTTACGCTCTGAGTACTCTTGTCCTTTTGCTGATTAGGGCTGTTCAGCTGGACTCCTGTTCATTTTCTTCCCTCTAGTCTCTGGGTTCTAGGATCATTCCCTCTGCCCTTCAGTCTCTCTTGTCCATTCTGTTCAGTGTTTCTTCTTCTCCTTTACTGTCTCCCCTCCTGAGTACTTCCCCTCCTAGTAGAATTTCATCACTACTCTTAAACACTCATGAGCCACCTTTTTCTTCCCCCAACAGTCCTTGACTTTTCCCACTCTTTTTTAACCTGCTCCCTTTCTCTCCTAATAGGAACCTACACGAAGCTGATCCCAGAATGGCCTGACTGTAACTACCAGGAAAACTTGTACTTTAAGTACTTTCAGATTTAGTGCTGCAGTCCAAAGACCTCATACCTGTTTTTGAGTTACCTTCAATGCTCCTGTTAAGAACAAACCTAGGAAACTTTTATCAAAAAGAGAAACACCAATATATTTTTCTACACTGGTTCCACAGTCAGCAAAAGTTTGTAATGTTCACTGAAGTTCTTCAGGGGTACTGGCAGCCGGACATGGGAACATGAAATATCTGTGGAACACACAGTTTTCAGGATCGGTTTTCACTGTAGTTGCACACAACTATAATTTCCAGAAAAGATCTAGCAGACATACCCTCAGGTAAATGAGACAGTCCTGACTAGGAATTTGAAAAGCAGGAAATAACCCTTCACATGACAGCACCTTAATGTGAAAAAACCCCATACCTGTGATAGTTTTAACAGTTCGGCACTTTGCCATTGCCAGCATGTATTTATGTTGCCAGGACACTTCTTGTCCTCCACTATTGGTTTTTAAAGCATTCTAATCCTGAAATTTTAAATGTTAAGGAAAGGCAAACTGTATTTTCATTAACAATTTCATTTGTTTCAGTAAACAAGATAATGGGAATGTTATTATGGCATCTGAGACAGAAAGTCACTGAGGATGAGGATGCCAGTGGGCCTAAATGACCCAGTGGGGTCAGTCTTAACATGTCCTGACTTTATTTATTTCTTTGCTGTTGATCCAAATTATATCCCCCTATACCAGTTTTACTTTTGATAAGTCACTTCCCACCCACCAGCACCAAAGCTGAACTTCACAGAAGAGGTACGTAACTTAAAGATGTGTTAAAGGATCCAACTGCGTGATCCTCTGTTTGTTCTTTTGTTTGTTCTTTTGATCCTCTGTTTGTTGAAAAGATGTGCTTTTCTTCTCAGCTGCTCACTCATTTCCCCAGATAAAATGAAATGTCCAAGTTGCCCAATAAGTCCTCTGATATAATGTTATTTTATAGAAGCTTGTATAAGAAAAGCCAGCAGCTTCTAACCTTTCAGACTGACTAATTTCCAGTCCCTTTCTTTATAGCCAGAGGCGTTAGTCATTGCTCCCCACTGTTCTGTTCAGGGGTGTTGCCAAGTTCCTAGTAATGCCATATTGTGGAACACAGGTGTATAGGTCCCAAATCCCCCTTTATCTCATAATGTTTTTGCAAAGAAAGCTCCATTAGTCCCATTCCAGTCATGCCTAGAAACAGATGCATGCAAAATCTGATTTTTTCCCTTTACACTGGGGTATCTGCTGGCCATGCTTATAAACTACATTCAATGGCAAAAAGCTACCAATGCTTCCAGGGCAGTAACATCTGAATTCTGGGTTCACTTAAGGAGAGGCATATCGAGCATCCTGTTAAACAAGTCCTGTGACCAGATGAAGAACAGCTGCCTGTTTGCCTGGAAATGAGAGCACTACATCCTGACAGCAACTGGGCACGCTCAGAGTGGAAAAGCTGCTGGGGTACAGCCTGGGGCAGCAGGAGGGAGACAGTAAGTGAGAAATTGTGTAGACCAGAAGATTCCTGTGAGAAGAGAAGGGGATTCACCTGCTGCAGGGAGCAGCTCTAGTGCCACTATGACCTGTGATAGGTAGAAGGCAGCTCTAAAAACGCGAGGTAGGAGTGGACCTGTTCCGTTTGTCCTGTAGGCCAGGTAACTACAGGGGTTTTACAGACCAGTTCTAGAGTAGCCCTGTGACCAAAAAGTTGGGCAGATATGGAGTGTACAGGAGCAAATCCAGCAGAACAGTGTTTTCTATTATTGCAGATTTATGTTTTTCTGGTTTGTTATTTGTATAGCTAACGATATACAATTCTAATCATGTACAACCTATCTTAATGGAAAAGGCAAATGTGGCCTCAGGTCCTTCTCACATTTCTGACTGCACAGTTCAATACTGTGTTTTCCTATTTTCTATACCCACGAGGATGTTCTGTGGCTTACAGAAAAGATGAGATTTTTGACTATAAGTGTCAAAGTGTCAAAGTATCAATCACCTGAAAAACAGCCATATTGTCCTTTCACTTACTGAACCAGTACCCCAGGAACTCTGAGCTGCTGCATATATAACAATATTCAAGACAATTCCATCACATTACTAAACTCACAAACATGAAGAAATTGTTTTTAGTGTTAACAATAAACTCCACACCTTTTTTTGTGCAGTCAGCCTCTCACCATTCATTCTGTAATGCAATGATAAAAGAAGGAAATGAGAAATGGAAATTCTGGCACTAAAAGACAAGCTCACAGCAGAATGAAAAGGAAGTATCTCTACATACTGATGATTGACGAGGTGTATTACAGGAAAGCAGTGTCAAAAATATTCTCCATTAATTCATATCTGAGGATAAGAGAATTTTCAGCTTATATTCTTTCTAATAGCACAAGATGTAAACTAATTTATTTAATCAGAAAAATGCAAATGCATTTTATAAAAATTTTGAAATCAGCATGTGTTTATCTGATTTCATTTTTACAGTGAAGCAACCTTGGCTCCTTTACTATGCCTTTCTTTTAGATCTTGATTACTGTTGAAGAAAAGAGAAGTAGACTGTATTTCAGTTTAATAGCCTTTGTCATCAGTAATAGAAGACTTTATCAGCTGGACTGCTAACACCCAGATTTGGTCTCTTCCTAACACTGTGTCAGGTCTGAGCCTTGCTGCCCTTGCACAGCCAATTTGATCACAGGAATACAAAAATTGATAGTTTGGGGGGTTTGTTACAGCTGATTCTTTTCTCTTTTTTTCCACCTTGTCATTGCACAGGCTACAGGAAGAAAAAATTAATTCCATCTATTTCTGCTTACTCTAATGAAGCACACTTTAACTTAGGAGAGATGTACTAGCACAAATAACAATTCAAACCACAATAAGTAATGTTAGCAGAAATTAAGTCATTGGAAGAGTTCCTTGTGAACAGGACATGTTGTAATACATTCACTCCAGAGATTTTCAGCAGCAGAGTGACACAAAGATTCAATGTGGCTGAGGACAAGAAATTTGATCTGTCAAGAGGAGTAGCATTTACCATGTCAATACATACATCAGTCATCAGTACGGGAACCTGATACAGCAAACCAATGCAGCTGGACTGTATAATCTTGAAAAATGAACAGATATGAACTCATCTGTGTGGGTAAACTAAACCCATCAGAGGTCAAGGAGCATTCCACAGAAGCAGTTACACAAAAGGAACAAACTGTACCCACCTTATGAGCAGGCACAGAAACATGCACTGGGACATTTCCCAAAGTGTAGGGGAGAAACGAGCAGAAACAAGGCAGCAAAGCATAATCAGGCCTTAAGCTCTCCCCTAAGCATGCTGCAAAGAAAATATTTCCAATAACTTGTCCTTTCTCTTAGTTGGTGGGATTCAGGCTGCCCAGGATTTAACAAATGACCCCCATACAGAGAAGAGTGAAACTATGAGGAAAAGGAAGTACTAATAAAGCCTATAGCTTTATGGGCTTTACCACAGGAGACAGCTAGGATGCCTTAGGGCATTACAACTCTAATTTACTAAGTTGTTGAGCCATATTACCTCAGGACTAAACCTTTCACACTTAGTCTTCCTGATTAAAATAGACTAACTACTAAATCACATTTCCAAGATTCCAGTATTAGTCATGAAGATTTCAACCACACAAGTTGTTTTTACAATCTGCCTTTCTACAACATTTTGAGTGATTTGCCCATGAATTGTGAAACCTTGTTATTTGTATATGGCACCTTTGCCCAAACAGAACAGGTTTCATTAGGTGCACAGGGAAGATGCAAAGATACTTGATCAGAATTTTTTTTCATTTCTGTGAGATTACCTTACATGAGAGGTGTCACTAAAGCCATTTCTGCAAAGGAAGCAGCCCGGACCAGTCCTAGAGGTTTTAAAATTGCAGCTTAAGGAAATGGCTGAGAAATAGCATCTGCCTCATAAAGATAATTTGCCATTGTGAATAATCTCAAGCGTTATAAATCCCATAGCAATACTTAATGTTCTGCTTTGCAGTGGCTGTTGAAAAATTGCATCTTATGACTGATCTCTGGATTGTCTAGCTTTAATTTTCAAGCATTATCTTGCATCATAAGTGCATCTGGGTCTTAAAAGAGTCATCTCTTCTGCAGGCAGTTTCTTTTAGGTTAGCAGTAGTTGTTTCTTTTTCTTCACATCAACAAGTAAACAAGTAGAACTAAGTTATTATCAATTAAAGTTATTATCAAAGGAAGGCATAGTTTTCTATTCCAAAATTTTTCTGTTATTATATTAATTATTTTTGTTATTACACTAAAAAGAAACAGCTAAACTCTCCATTTATTGCTCATTGTTTCTAAAAGACAAATCTTAAGACACCGGATAGTGACTAAAAACAATTGGGATAATTGAGAAAGTAAAACAATTGGAAGAGATCATAATTTTTCTGATTCTGTGACTCAAATCGGTTCATCTGTCTAGCCAGGAAAGAGACTGAAAGTATTACAAAACATAATGCTTTGTTCTTTTTCCTTTTACTTTTCAGCTGGAAGGAAGGACTACAATTATTTCTCTTGTAATCACTAGCATTAATTGAACCTCTAGTGCAGTACCAAAATGTTTTGAATGTATGGTGGTACCATGCTCTGATCTATGGTGAGTCAACTCTAGGAGCTAAACTAGTAGAAAATTACTATTTTATATTACCAGTTTTCTGGCAGTTTATCTGTCAAAATTGTTACACCAAATGTTTATGTCAAAACATGTAAATAGGGCTGTGGCAAAACTAAATTAACTTGGCTGAATAATTCTGGAGTTTCATACAGTCTGGAGTTTCACTGTTGGATTGATCTGATTCTAATACCTGCAAATTAAAGCATCTCTTATGAATGTCTTTACTCAATGCAGCAAGAATGCCCTTGCAGATGACAATGATTTATGGTCTAGGTTCTTTCCAGCAAGACAAAGCCAGCAAACAGCTAGAGATGTGTGAGTTAACTCTAACCCTGCTTCTTGGTGAACTTGGAGGAGTGATGTTACAGAAACCAAAGAAACAGCATATTAGGAAAGTTCAAATCTTCAGAAAAAACCTAGGTCAAAATTATTCTCATGGCCTCAGGGCTGAAAAGCAACATTCAGCTTTACAGTGGCAGACAGGAAGATTCCAAGGATGAATTGGTGAGGGGCTAGCAAAGTCTGAACAGTCTTGGTGCAGTAAATGGGGTCTTCAGGGCATGCTAGGGGCTGTAACCAGAGTGACAGAGCTTCTCCAGGAGGCAGTTCAGACTCACAATGAACTGCCTCACTGGAGGTGGCTCTGCTCTGGTGACTGAATAGCGATTCCCACCTCTACCTTGCTGCCCCCCAGCATTTTCATCATCCTCTTCCTCCTCTCCAGACCTCAGTACAGGACCATCCCCCTTATCCTCCTCCCCATCTGGCCCCTCTAGCACTTCACTCCTTGGTGCCCCATGCCTGGCTCAGCTCTGCTGCCTTTCCTTCTCTGGCTCCTTCCACCACTAACAGCATGTGAGACACCAGGGAAAGCAAGGAACTCTCCCAGCAGCATTAAAGCTTGGGATTATATTAAAAATGGCTCTGCATGCAACCTACAGTGCAACCAGTTCAGAGAGGGGTCACAACTCCAGCAGGGGAACAGGAGGCACAATGCAGGCCTTGGAGCCCCCCCTCAAAACCCCTCACTGGGCTCTCTTGCCTCCTGTCCTGCCTTTCAGAGGCCTCCTGTCCTCATGTGCCACATGTCAACAGCTGCTCAGCCCAGTGAAAGACCCAGGGACAAAAAACAGAACAGGGGCAATTGGGTTTACTGCTCTTTTGTTTACAGCATTCTGTTCTAGTTTCTGAAAGCTCTGAGTGCCCGAGCCAGGGGAATCCTTGCAGCCCAGAAGAGCCTTTCCAGGCTTCACAGAGATGATAGCCTCAACACAAATTACAGAAATATGGGGAAACCCAAAACCAAGCTTAGCTGGCATTGGTTTTTTACTGGCCTAGTTTGGATTTCTGCCCAAACTATCCCATAAAGAAAATATCATAAAATCTTTCTGCACAGAATTTGTATGTTATGTCAGACTGGGCTTTGATCCAAACTAAACAAAATACTCACTACACAGCATTTGTACATCCCACATCCCTTAATCTAGAACACTTTTGGAACAGATCAAAGTAGTGGAAGGCTACAAGTACTTAACACAACTAGTTTTTAACTGCTCCATTTAATATCTATCTATTCACTCATAGGTAAATAGACCTATCTCGTTTACTAAAATTCTCAGTGTTTTGATTTAAATACTTTTTTAGTATTTTTCCTTATATGTTTATATTATGCATTATGTTAATATATACTACCTTAAGTATTAGCAGCAGTAATTACAAGTGTTTGAGACAGTTAGAAGGCCTAAAGGTATAATGGCTTATGTTTTAATAACAATGTTTTGATAACAAGAACTTCAAACGAATACCCAACTACAGACCCATTTTAAAATTCTAGAGACAGTTTAAATTTAATATATTGAATTTAATTTTCAGCTCATGTGAGTTTGTATAACTGCAGAATGCAATGGAACTACCATGAATTTATTTCATCTAAGGATCAAGATGATAATGATATGGGGAAATAATCTTCTGTGAATTTAGATTTTATGTCATTTTTTTACTCTGGTGATGTTTTGAAACAGGGGAAATTTTTTTTTAAAAGTTGAAATTTCAAAATCTTGAAATATCTGCGTGTACTTTCCTCGTAGGTGACAGAATAGTGCAAGCAAGTAAGATACATGTTTATATGAAGACGTGATTGCATATTTCTGAAGAAATTGTGCAATCTTCCCCATTTAGAAAGCCATATGTCAAACTGACAGTTCTTCTGTTTGGAGACGTGACTTCACTGATCTGGCCCTCGCTATGACATCATTTTCAGGAGTGAGTGACCACTACAGGAAAGCAAATTATTCTTTTCAGTTTGTTCTTGGAAAGTTAACCCCAGAGGAAGCACTCTCAGTGCTCACAGGCAGTATCATCATTGCCTTTGTATAATGCATGCACCCTTTACATTTCACATAAGGATCTGTTTTCTAATTCTAAACAAAGGAATCTGAGGATCAGCATATTCCTTTAGCAATTATTATTTTCAAACAGAAAAATCATAAAGTTTGTATAGCTATTCTGAGGCCTCAGAGTTTTTAATTAGAGGAAAAATTTATCAGTATTACAGGCATACTAACCTCTCTCAACAAGCTGCCTCCTCCCAGTATCAGTAGTGTTTCAAAAAAAGATATCTTGACATTATTAATTTAAATATTTGAACATCTTTTTCTCTTTGCCACATTAATTCACTAAAATAATGTTGTCCAGTGTAAGCTGCAGGGTCACAGGTTCAGTAGCTGAGCAGTTTTTTTGTGCAGTTGCTAAATCCCCTGGATTTGTTTCCTCTACCCTGAGCCCACTGTGCTCGTTAGACAGTAGCTGCATATGACCTGCCATGATTAACCCCAGTCCACTTAGCAAATGTTGTCATATCCACAGCCCCATTTCTACTTCACTTCACTTTTTAGTACTACCCCTCTTTCTTAGTATATTCCAAGCCTGAGGAGTCAGTGAAACTTTGTCTTCTGTGTCTCTCCTTATCATTAGACCATGAAATATAGCAGTTACACAATAGTATTCACCACTTACGGTAGAATATTCTGTCTATAACAGGTGCCCTTATAGCACACTGCACCTTGCAGAAAGTCTATATAAGATGCTTGAAAAACAATTTCAGTATTTCCACAGTGCTTTTCATAGCAGTAGCTACAATCAGTTGACAGCATTAGTAAAGAAATCTTCTAGCATGTGTTCCTCACTGCCTGAAATGAAGAACTTTAGAGTTAAACCAATTTCCCTGCAAAAGGACCACATTCACAGTGTCACGTCATCACAAGCAAAGCAAGAGCTGTTTTCCGTGCAAACTTCCTGAATCTTGTTGCAGTGGTTCTCTTTTCCTCATTTCTGAAGTGATGTAATTTTCACAGTGATGGCAGATTGCAAACTGAAAATTCGAAGACTAAAGAGCTAATCTCTTTTAGCTTCCAATGCTTTCATGTTATGTTCTCTCTGCTCTCCAGGTAATTTCTATGGACATTCCCCCGAATAGTGTAGAGAGTAACAATAAATACTTCTCTAAGACATATGCAACTCTAGCAATATAGTGATAGTATCTTTTTGTATCTTACCTAAATAAGTACCTTCTTGGCTGTAGATACAATTCAGCTATTTCATAAAGATGTATGTATTTGAACTTTGATATCGAAAGCTTCAGACCAAACTTCTGAATTCTTATCACACTCTTTTCTACATCCCTTACACATCTAGCCAAGTTTGTGGATTTGCACACAAAGAATAGCAATCAGAACTCACTCCTGCTCTGCCCTGCCTTATGTTACAAAGTCAGTATTACAGTACCAACCAGTGGATTAAACAGTGTTTGTATTTAGATTAATTAACATTCAACTTTAGGCTTAATTATGAAGCTTCTGTCTTTCATCTTCCTGTAAAACCATTAAAATTAAGTTGGGCTACTCCAGAGGGGCCATTCAAAGCACAGGTGTGTTCTATCTCCACTGGCTGAAAAGGGGCTGAAGTGAAACTAAAAGTCCTAATCTCAATACTTAAAGTTAAAAGTGTAAAGACAAACCACGTGAATATTCTCTCATACTCATGACTGTGGTACATTCAGTTTTGTTACTCACATCCATCCTGATCCACTTCATTTTAAACATATATTCATTCTTCNNTCCTGATCCACTTTATTTTAAACATATATTCATTCTTCATTCACAGTAGCCACTGTATTGCAATAGCAATTGAAGATACCCAAATCAGATTGAAAAGGGTCACAGTTTCATATGTTCTGTATGTTGTAGTTACCTTGTCAGAAACATTGGCTTTTAACTCCGGGAAATGTTGTTATGAGTTCAGTTAATGTATAGCAAGGTAAAAAAAAAAAGTTATGACAAAGAAATCTAATATACCTCACTTCTTTTTAACAGTTTTTGCAAACCTATTGGGTTTCACTATGTCTACATAAAATGGTAAATTGACAAGTACTGGTCATTAAGTCCACTTTAATAATTTGGAAGGTTTTAGAGTAGACAGAAAAATTAAAAAAACAAACCTGTAAAAATAAACAAACATAATCACCAACAGACATTTAATGAATCCTGCCCCACCAAATGCCCAGTCTTTTAGCATAAAAGAGGGCCTTATTGGAAAAAAACTGTAGAATGAAAAAGCCCTAGGATATTCACTAATCCCAGAATGGCAAGCAGACTCTAAAGCTCTCAGACTGTTCCAAGCTGAATGAGATGTATGTGATGCTGTGATGTATGAGAAGAGTTATTTCCAACAGAGAATTACTAGTGGCTTTCTGCAAGTCATCACCCACATTAATGATAGGAGAGCTGAAGTCTCCACAAGTCCTAAAAGGAGCTCATAGTTTGACCAGGGGATCAGAGATCCCAGCTGACAGCAAAACCTCGGAGAGCTTACCTTGTTTAAAAGTAACACATGGAAACTACCAAACTATAATCTTTGTGCCACATGCACAGGGACAAAACAAAGACAAACTTTAAAAAAGTTATTCAGGTTAAAACCAAATTTGAGTACAAGAACTAGCGAGTACAAGGTGACTATCAGTACTCTTAAACTGATTCTCAAAGGAATTAAGTAACTACTAGTCACACTTTAGGAGAGTCCTATAGTGAGAAAAACAAACAAACAAATAAAACCCCCCACCCAAATCCAAACGAAATGTTCCTCAAATAATTAAGCATTTTATGAAAGATTACATTATTTGGTATCTGCAATAATCTCAAATTCCCACAGCTGTGTTCCAACTCTTCTTTGATATAGATCTCAGCATACTAACACTGTATACCAGCATATTCATAGCAAGCTTTTAAGTCACAGTGAGTATACTTACTGCTACCTTTTCTAAAGCTTTTAGGGAAAGTATACATGGGATTAAAATGAAATTACAAATTGAGGGAAAAGTGGTGTTATAACAAAATCTCATTTATTCGATTTCCAGTATGTGCCTTTAAAGTGTTACTATTAGTAAACTTGAGTGGCTATGATCACAATTAGGCTACGCTGAAGAGTATGGAAGATACTTGAAGCTGGAGGGTAATTCATGAAGTACTGCAGATAAAGGCAACGTTAGGAATGAAATCAACAGCAGGATTACATTGAGTCCTTTATTGTTAAAATTAGTCTAGTTAAGTTTTGAATTGCTTCCAGAACCCCTATTTCAGGACAAGTTCCACTTAATTCCTTTTTACCAGCCTTAGTTGTAATTACAGTGTTTCTGCAGTCATCAGATTCATTGGTTTTCTCTTTAAATCTATCTAGCTCTCTCAGGTACTCCAAGGAGAGGTTAGATACTTATATACCACATTTTTTTACTTGCTATGTGATTATTTGGTGCATAAGCAAGAGTGACTGCTTATGTTTACATACCAGGATGAATCTAACTAAATAGTATCAACCATTGTTAATCTGAGTTACCAATACTATAGACAATGTATAAGAACATCAAATAAAGGATAGGCTTTTTAGGTCACAATATGGCTGTATCTCCTGCTCCCACCCTCATCCCAGTGGAAAAATCCTCCTGTGGAAGGGCACACACGACCAGCTATAGCAATTGCAATATATACAAGCAAAAATTAAATAACAATATAGGGAAAATCATACCACTGATGGAGATCAGTGCCAAAGCAAGCAACAAAACACGTAATTCTGAAGAAAGAGAGGCAAAGACATGCTAAGAGAGCTGCATGACAAACAAACTACCAGGAAATAAAATCTAAAAGGAATCTAAGTTAGCAAACTGCAGCCTTGCATTTTAGGCTAGACTGTACAATTTACATAGAGGCCTGTGTTGAGGGTGTGTGACTGAGCTGCATTTTATCAAACAACTGTCACCACACCCATCAGTTGCATAGTCTTTTTGAGGCTCTGAAACTAAACTCTGAAGCCCCTCATCTTGTCCCCCAAGGTGAGAGAAGCTGGGGTATTTGGATTTGACAAGCCTTAGTCTGTCTGGAGGACTTTATTATTTGTTCACTGGGAAAAAAATGTTCTTCAGTCCCGTGCTTCACTTTGCGACACATCCTTGTGCGAGTCATGAAGCAAGACTGGAGAGAGACTCGCTCTGTGCACCCACCCACACCTACCTCTAGAGTGTCTGTTGCAAGTTTTACTGAAGGGCAAGGTAGTACCTCTGAACAGATGCAGCAGACACACATCATTAAGCAATAAATGCCACCTTGATCACTTTCTTTATTAGTGCCAAGAGCTTTCATCTCTTTGGTGGAATGTGTGTATTTATTATAGCAGTACACACCCAGAAGTGTCTCACTGGAGTTATGACTCCCAGTCAGTATTACATTAAGTAAATACAATTTTTCTGTCTTACTAAGATGAAACATTTCCTATTGGTCTATTTGTCTTGCTGCATTAGTGACACACACAGTCTCATTGTTTTGTCATACTGCTTCAGTATTTTATATCAGGTGATCAGGAATTCCTTGGGCTTCAGCCTGCTTTGATCACATGGGCCATTGGCTGTGTCTTACTACAAATAGACAATTTCTGTTAGAGTGACGAAAATTTTTGTTTTCAATTTTGTCAGCATGCCAAGACTGGAACTACAAATGTCACTCAGGATGCAAATTACCCTTAACATTTAGATTCATCAAAAGTAATCAAAAGCCTTATAACTGCAGTATTGGCTGAAGCTATTTCCTAATATTGTGAAATTTTTGCAGTCACCATTGAATTTAAGTTTGTGTCATTTTACTCAGTGAAGAAAGAAAACTTGTACTGACATGACTGAGCCCTAACATTTTAACTGTATATTGAGGATGAGGACACTGATAGTGGATATTATAGAATAGGCATTCTTTACAAAAAAACCCCTCAACCAAACCAAAGAAAGAGAAAAACATTAAGTGCAGTGCAGATTTGGAGCTAAGAAAATTTACCAGTGACATGCAGTCCTACAGTATGTCACAGCAGTAGGAATGCTGAGAAAGAGCATTCAGCAGCAGCTGGGTCAGCTCCATCATTCCATTTGCACACATGATGCTTCCTTCATGGCTTCTGTAGTTTGTATGTCATGGCTTAAGATTCCTAGAAAATCTACAGGATCAAGTGCTCAACAAGGGAAAACATGATGCTCGTGTTAACACAAGTCTTGCTTCTTCTAAAGGCTGGCTATAATTGCAAAAAAGTGTCCCTGGCTTTTTTCATATATTAAAAACATGTAAGAATTAATTATTTGGAGCAGATTGCATATTTTGCAGTTTAATTTTTTTTTTAAATAAGGGGGTCACATTCCATAGTTAACATTCCCAGTGATGGTATTAGCTGTTTGCCTTTAGGTGTTTTTTGGTCTCTTTTTTGAAGTTTGTTCTTCAAACCTGTATGCTAAAATTATAGCTGAATTAATGGGTTGAGTTTTACAAGTCATTTTACATAAAGATTTTTAAGTTATTGTAAATTAATAGATTTAGCTCAGCGATTTATAAACAAAATTTGTCTCAAAATCAAGAATTCTTAGCAAAGAACTTCTGAAAAATGGCTGGTTTCTCTATATCCCTTGTGTTATAGGTACAGACCTAGTCAGTCATAAGCTCAGTTTCCAGGTTTTGAAGACCCTGTGCTAATAACTTTGTTAATTGAATATAAGTCTGGAAGCCTGGAGAAGAGTGCAAAACCAAAAGCAGCAGGATTAATACAATGACATGAACCATATCACTAAAAGCATTTTCTTTGTTTTTATCAAATCAGAATTCAAGCAAGGTGGGGGAAGCTATTAGCTGTGTATGTCTTGGCTGTCTTGGCAGTCTTCAGCTAAATAATATTGATCACACATGTGGAAAATGTCACTTTTGGATATATTCCTGGGAATTCATGCCTTTGAATTTATCAGTTTATTTTTTTGTCTGGGAATACCCATATAAATCAAGATGTTATTCATGCAGAGCTGCCCTTTTTTGTCTTTTAAAAACTGCCTTTTTAAGAGAAGAGAACAAGGACTACTAGTAGTAAAAAGAAGTAAAAATAGGGAAGGAATAAAATCACGCCGCAAATAAATGACTGTCACCAACACATATAAAAAATTCTTATGACTTCATGGCCTGCTTCTCTTCCTCTTATAGAAAAATATAAAATAAAAAATGAAATAGCTCAAGATGAATCAGCTAGATGCACTTTTTTACTCATTTTCACAGGCACAAACAAAACAAGGCCCATTTCTTTACTCACTCACTTTACTCTCACTGCTTGTAGAGCCATTTATACATTAGAAAGCAGGTGATGACACCACAGAATTGTAAATTTCATAATCAAAACTTAGTAACAGGCAGTTTGCATATGTACTGCTCTTTCTGAGAGCATGGTGATTAAAAGAGGGAATGAAAACAGGCGTAGCATAAATCAGGTTAAATTAGGATGCAGCATTGCATTATGCAATGACAAAGAGTGTCTTAATGAACTGAAAAGCTACAATTTCCAAACTTCCCTTTTTCTGATGTTATATCCTCTTCTTCAGAAATCCTTTCTCTGTCTCTCATGTACTTTTCACCTCTGTTGCACTTGAGGAAGTATATCAAACAACATTGCAGCTCAAAAAAGGCCCAAAAAGGAAAAGTTCACTTGGCCTCAAATAGAGACCAAATGAAAAGCAAAAAAACATCAGAGCTTTGAAACAAAACCCTGTTACACAGTTCTGGTGCTGATTACTCATGTTGGCTAGAGTCTGAGAAGAATAAAGCAAGATAATTTGGTTCTTCAAATACATTAAAATATGTGCTGTAGAGTTTCAGAGTATCAGTATCAGAACATTTGAAATGGATGTTTTGCACAAAGATCCTCTGTCAAGCTGAAAGTGATACTTAACAATATCTCAGTGAAATCTATGTTAATTTAGGTACCCACTTGGGAAACAAAAAAGAGCTGGTCCTTGGGTCAAGTTCTAGCCCAAAGTAAATGCAGATTCATAATTAAGCCAAAATTAAATGAGAACGAAAGTTTCCTTCCTTTTCACTTGTAGTAGTGCATCCTTACTGATAGAAGCAAACATGAAAATGCACAGGCAGGTTCATGTATTTTTATGCTGTCACAGAGACACACAAGACAACAGGAGGCTTGGAAAGTCTGCAAGACACAGACTGTGCTGTGTGGTCATACCCTGCCACCCCACAAGGGTTAGCAGTTGGGAGTGCAGCTGTTTCCTGTCTGAGAATGGTCACACTCTAATATTTTTAACTGTGGATATAAGCAGAAAAGTTTTGTTGGAAAATTTAAAACAGGATTGATGTGATATCCACTGAGCTAGCTGTCAGAAGATAACATTAGCTGATGATTCCTTGACACAGAGGTACTAGTCTTGAGAAGGAAAGAAAATCTATCTATTTCTGCTTTAAGCCTGTTAACAAGGCAGATACTATTGCTGACACATGCAGGTCTTACACGTATAATTCTCATACACTTTGAACCTGATTTTCCTCTCCTTTCTGTCATCAAATTAAAACCATAAAGCTTAAATTACTATACAGACAGTGTAAACAAGTTTAGAATATGTGTCCTTTTAACAGAGTTGCACAACTACACAAAGATTACAAATAAATGCAAATTAATGAGAACTAAATTATCTAAACATTCCAGGTTTACAGGTTCAGACTTGTTATGAACTACATACTATCAAATTATACATCTAGGCTGTAATTGAAAAAATCTTCTGACAACTTCTCTCAGATCTAGAGAGAATTAATGCCTCTTTAGTAATGAAAGGTAGTTTTTCATTTGCCTCAGTAGTAAATACTTTAGCATTCATACAGCTGTGTAAAGGAAAATCTCTGAACCTGACTGTAGGCACAAGCAACTGACTTTTATTTGCTGTCTTGCTTCTGGAAGCACTGTTGAAGCAAAATTAGTAAAGGGTTGGGTCAGTCATCTTCAAATGAGAGACACTTGAAAGAAAACAAAACTAAAAAGGCCATTATACATTGCAGAATACTTCCAAGACCAATGACAATAATACAAAGCTGGAGTTGGGTTTCTGGGTATATCCAGTTCAAATATAGTTTTTAAAATTAAAATATGTCATTAAGAGAAAATGAAGCCTCTGAACAGACAAATATTTTGACTGTGAAGCTGTATTTATGATGAAAATTTTTGTAATACAGTTAAACCTGTGTAATTTTCTTGGTCAAAGGACTTCTGTATAGTTGTCTGCATACTTCAGCTGTATTGCTGTTATAGGCCAGTTCACTTATCTAGCACAAGCAAGCTATGCAGGAAAAAACAGGTTAAAAACATATGTAATAAATTCATATTTGGTATATTTTTTCCTGTAATAATTATCATGTCTCTGAAAGCAAGTGCTTATAAAACATCTCACCTGGGACTACTCTTCTGAAGGATAAACAAAGTTAAGGATACAGAGATAACCTAGCGTTAAAAATATCTCCATTGCACTTAACAGTCTCTGTTACTTGCCCCTTTGCTACTGACAGAGAGAGGACTGGGAGGGTTGGTGGAACAGACTTGAAAGGAGATGGAGAACCTAGCTGGGTGAAGGTGATTAAAACCCATAACTAATAGGGAATTAGTTGCTGGGCAACAGCTCTGGAAACGTGGAAAACATGCTGTATTTGCCAAGTGATCAAGGCAAAATATAAAGCTGTTATGGACACTAACTAGAGTGACAGTTTAACTTAAGAGCATTTTTAGCTGCAATTTTCCTTCTTAAAAACAGAGTTTTTCTTCAAAATTAAATTAGATCAAGTTATGAATGGAGGTTACAGGGAGGTTACAGTGAAGGGGGAGGTAGCAAAAGAGACTATTAAAGGCTGGTCCTTTGCCTGCCTTTCTCGAATGGGAGTCTACACTGCTGGTAGCTGGCAAAATATCCAAAAGGCAGAACAAAACTTGCCTGTTTCTTTCCTGGCAGCAAGAAAATATGTTCCCTTGCATACTTTTGTTAGTTTATTTTGCCTTTAAATTTCTCCTGTGTCATCAAGGCTTAGTCCAAAAAAGTGCCTGACCCCATTCTGCCTTTCAAGTAGCACATAAAAGCCTTTATGAGACTAGGATTTTTTGTTTCTCAGATTCCTGGTTCAAGTGAATCACCGAGAAATGCATTAGTCAATTCATGGGCAAAGCAGGCCATATTTAGATTCTTAAAGTGTCTGAATTCCAGTTCTCAGTGCTCCCTCCTTTCTTTCTCAGAAAATGGAAGTAGCATAATCTTTACCATAAAAAAGCTCTGCAATTAGCACAATCAATGGAAGAAAATTCTCAGTGCATGCTGAATTCAAAGACCTTGCTAAGAATCAAAGCTGTTAGCATTTTGCACACTGCTACACATAACTTCCCAATTAATTCATTGGGTCTTTTCAAACGAGTAACAAAGAATAATCACTGAACTTTGAACAAGTTTGGGGATTGGATGAGAATTTATAAAGTATTCAGAAATATTGAAGCCAGAAGAACAGAAGAACTGGATACAATCTTTCAGATTCAGGGGACATAGCTTTGGACTCAAGACAAGATAGCAAAGTCTGGATTAAGCAGAATTGTGCAGTAAGAGTTTAAGTGCTATTTTAAAAGAGTTTGGAAGCTGAAATTCAGTCAATGCTGGACTCTTGCACTGGAATTGCACCTCCCTCTCTGAATGTCTGTCTCTGCCTGGCAGTGCTACATGTCTGAAAAGCTAATACCTTGAGTTCAAATTCCTCCTGAGATTTTAAAATTCCTAGGTGATACAATCTCAGTTCAAGCCTCTGCTGTTTGTCAAGAGGTGCCTATGTCAAGCCTGCTTCTCAGAATAAGAGGAGAGAGGGAGGAAATCATCCTTTGAAACATCTGAAAAATGCAGTTCAAGATTTTGTTTGCCTAGCCAGGTTCCATGTTTAATTGAAATACTTTGAAGATCTTAAACCTCCAACAAAGATATTAACAAAATAAAGTAACATTTAAGATTAGAATTGGGTAATTTAGATGATAATACAGGCTTCTTTTTTCTACAGCATTACAGGAAAATTTATCAGAGTTGATCATGAAACAAAAATAGCAGGAAAATAGAAACACTATCAAGGACTGTATCAGCAGGTCCAAAGATTTTTTACTATTCTTGGGACTGCTAATTAATCAGTACACTGTTATCTGCCTTCAGTGTTTTGCAATATTGCACAATATTGTATTTGATAAAGATCGGCACAAGTGCTACAGATTATTCACAAACAAGGGCAAAGCTACCTATAACTAGCTAAATCTTTCCAAATCTTTCTATATCTTTCAAAAACTAGTGTGCTGCTAGCACAGGGACTTATGCTTGAGTTGAGACCCAGTGCACACCCTGACCCTTATCAGCACAAAGGCATCTTCTGTGCAGAAACTGTGCAAGTTGTACAGTTGGTTTTTACCCCGGCATCTAGGACTTGCACTAGAAAATGGGAACTACCTCCAACAAGATTAACTTCTGGACAAGCAGCTTTGTGATTCAGCACAAGGCACACTGCACCATATCTATATACCTGAGTGAATGTCGATACACTTCTGCATTATGATCAGACTCAACCTTGTTCTATTTACTTCTCCCTTTTTGTGTCCCTCTGCCAAAAGACAAAGTGAAAACAATTGTACTCATTAACAGGGGAAGATTATCCCTGCTTTGCATACTTTTTGGACATTAGCATTACTGGTTTCCTGAGAAGTGAGAAAAGGAGACATATGAATCTAGCAGTCCTATTTGTGTCTTGTACATCGTGTTCTGCTAAAAAGAAAAGAAGAAAAAGAATGAATAAGAGGCATAGAAAGGAAGAGCCTACAGTAAAATCAGAGAATAGAAGACTGCTGAGAAGAGCAGGAAATTAATATAAAGCAAATTCTCCAACAGATTTTAAAAAGATTTTTTTTCTAAGGACCTAAATGGACTTTTCAAGTTTACTGTAATCCATGAAAGGTTATGAGGAAAAGCGTGAACCTAGAGGACAGAACTGTGTTTTGTAAGAAAGAATGAGTAGAGAAATTGAATCAAATAAGAATTTTCATTTTTCTTATGTTTTATGCTACATTATCTTATTTTTAAAGTGTATAGTTCTGATTTTTGCCTAAATGCAAGTTAGCTTTGAGTTTATAAAACCTCTTAAAGTGATAGAGTATGCAGCATTTGGAAAAGCAATAGTACTTCTAGAGTTTGCACTAACCTGGGTACCTGCCACCAGCAGACATACTCCTTACTACTGCTTCACCAAAGCACCAAGGAGCCCGGTTTTTTTAACTGGAATCTTACAAGAGTATGGCTTTGACTTTGTAGATGTCTTAGATTGCCAAGGAATATTTACTCTTCATTTGAAAGGTACATTTCCTGCTAACAACTGTTGTACCAATTAGATACCAACCACACCATTTGGAACCAAATACAAAGGAACCGAATTAGGAGGAGGGAGGAAGAGATACACAGTCCAAGGTGTCCCTGTGGGTATCAGCAGGAGTCAGTGTGGCTTCGATAATGGAGACAGATACCAGGAAACAAAAACTGGTCTGATGTTATTTTGAAGTTAAATATCATGGGGAAAGAACAAGATAACTCGACTAAAATAAAATCAAGCCTGCTAACAAGGCAGATACTTACATTTTTCAAACTTAAAATCCTAGACTACTTAGCTGTTAATAAAATAAGCTGAAAGTACACATTCTGATAATAACTGATCAGTGTTATAATTTGTAGCTTTTCTTTGTTCTAAGGAAAACACTCAGCATAAGAACATTTTCCCTCTATGTACTTTGCATTCTTTTCAGTTACACTCACAAAGCTCTAAGCACTGCTGAGCAAACAGCTACACACTCAAAGGCAACAGTTTGGAATGCCAGAATTCAAACTTTACAAGAGACTCCACCTTGACTCCTAACACATCAAAATACAAAATATAATGACACAGTGGTTTTAAAATCCTTGAGACGTTCAGGGTTCAACATTCAGTCCTTTGCTACAAACCACACAGCTTTCCTAGCTAAATGCTGGTTGCTGGATGTTTCTCTTCAGCTCTTCTTTACCAACTCCTCAAGCAATTCACACAGTCACTAGAAGTGCACTCTGTGCCTCTGATATGGTGAAAGAATGTATGTGAGTGCTGGCTGCTATGGGAGCATTGCTTCACACACAGGAATGTAATGCCTTAGTTAGCACCAGTTTATGCTGTAGTCACCTTGCCCTTAAACTGGCTGAGTTAAAGTTGTTCTTGCATTCAAAGACAGAGAATGTCTGTAAAAACCAATGTCAAGATACTTGAGAAAACTGTTTCAGACCTTGTCCTTAAATCAGATCTAAGATGTTTCATTCCCTTTATACTGGACAGATAGGAAACTGATTATTATTACAGTTCTCCCCCTCCCTTTGCACGTATTTTTTTGTAAGGGCTAATATTTTAATTTGTTTATACTGACTTATACAATTTTAGTTGACAAGCAGCCCAAAATCAGCAAAAAATATCTAGCAAGTGGTATGATCTCTGCCAGTATTTTGTCAACACTAACTGGCAACAGCAAGAATCAAATCCCTCTTTATCTCACAGTAAAATACTTCGCATTTAACAGTGAAGTTAAATTCACCCTTTCTTGTCATGATGATGAACTAACCTAAATTGTGCTGCACTGGTCTTTTATGTATTTTAATATTTGCTTTATTCCATGAAAATAAAATTTCAAGCCTGACACTGGGGGCACAAGTACACTAATTTCAGTAGATATTATGTCTTGTTCACATTGTTGTATCATTTTTTTTAAAATGTGAGTTTACACTGATATTTAATTATTCAGTAAGCTGTGAGCAATTATGTCAAGTTAAAAAGATAATTGTTGCAGTGTTTGGATAGTGCTCTATTGGCATAGCAGGTCTGATTATCAAATCCAGAATTCTCCAATAGCTAATCTGACCCATTTTTCAATTATCTTAAATCTACTGACTCCTACCCCAGCAAAAAAGGCAGCATCAACAAAGTAATGCAATGTCAAAGAACAGAGATGCAGGGTATTAAAGAAACTCAATTTTACTGGTTAGTACATAACAGGGTTTTTGTTGTATCAAATTTCTCCAAAAGAGAAAGCCATTTTACACAAAGATTAAACACTACAATAGCAGAGTCAAATGGAGTGCTGTTTACCTTTTCCTCTCTCACAGTTCCTAAGAATAAGTTTAATGACAGTCTAGGGACCACATTTGTTCAAACTGAAGCTTTGTTTACTTTACTCATGTAATTGCCTAACCTTCAAGGCGTGCTCATACCAAATATTTTTAAGAACACTGAATGTGACTAGCACTACTTTCACTGAGAAGTTATATATGCTACATCTAATATTAATAAGTCCATATTTTTTAACAATCTATGAGAAAGGGGAATAAGTTTTACTAACAGTTACAAATACTTGTCTAGTAAAATGGATTTATTTCAGTCTTAAAATGTAAAGAGCCATGAGCTGAGACTGGATTAAATATGAAAAAAGGGAGGCTACTCTTAATGTACTTGCCCCATCTTAAATAAGTTTTATTTATTTTTATTTAATATTTACATTGCATTTTGGATTTTTCAGTTTGGTCTCTTCCTCACAAACTCAGACATAAGAAAACCTAAATAAATAAAAATAAGGTCTGGCAGTTGCACTGGTGTCTAACAATACCTGGGAAAAATAAATCTTAAGAGGGAGATGCATAGAAATCGCAAGATTAATTTATGTCATTAAGATATAACAGGGTAAGCTAAATACCCCAAGGGGATACTTCACAGTTGAGATGGAACACCAGGAGTAAAGGGAAGACAGACTGCATCATGGTGTCAAACAACAGATTCAGTCTTGTAACACTTTGGTTTGGCTAAACTAAAGTGTTTAAACTTAAGCTTAAACTAAAGCTCTTTGGTGCTTTGGGTGTGAACTGACACCATTTAGGGTCTCTATCTCCATAGTTTCTGTTGTGCTCCAGTGACATTCATTACTACTTTTGTAATTGCTTGTCCTTTAGCAGGAGAGCGTCACTGGTAAACAAACCCAGCTGTTCACAGCACTACAGCAGCACCCTGGCACTCCTCACAGCACAGCTGTGCTATTGCTGTAGCCACTCGCTCTCAGAAGTCCTCCATGCACCAAATCAACCAAAGCGCTGTTTAAATTTTCATTTACAGGATCTTATTTACCCCAAGGCATCGCTGAAGATCACAGAAATAAAATGCACAGAAACATGTTGGTCAAATTCTTTTTTATGAAATGGTGCTGCAAAACAAGATTTTGAAAAGGATAATAAACACATTAGACATCATTCTATGAGCGAGAAAACAGAAACTTGGAAGTAGCACCAAAGCAACGCTGACAAGAATTTTCAGAGCAGAAAAGGCTCAAAGCCTCCCACCCTGGGGTGCCTGTCCTGCCTCCCAGGCAGGCATCATTTCCACACAGGATCCCAGAGCCCATCCAGATCCAAAACCAAGATCTGTTCCTGTGCTAGTGTCTCTTTTTAACATATCCATATGATAAATGAGGAGAAATGACCAATGTGGTAACAACACAAATTTTGAAAACAGAATATGAGAAAAACTTACAAATATTTGCTTCAGGATTTCTACTATCAACAATAATATTGTTGATAATAGAAATCAAAAATACTGTACCTGTGATTCCCCTGTAAGAAATCTCCTTTGCTAATTTCAATTTTTCTATCAATTCTGTGTATTCATTTATTTTTTTCTAAATGTGAAAGTAAGAGCCATTAATGTCAGAACATTTTTTAAATTTTAAATAATTTTTTAACTAGTTCCATCCCAGTGAAACTTCATTATTTTCTGTTAAGCTACATGTGACTTTATAAAATCACAAGGTAGCTTTAGAATCACGGAATTTATAATAGTTTAGATAATAAGAAAATCAGGGATTTACAAGGAATTCACAATACTGAGACTTTCATTGGCATGGAGATTTCAGGAATAAACACAACTACTTTTAGGTATAAAAGTTGATTCTTCACTCCATTACACTGGTTTAATGACTTTTCTCACCAAAGGGAGACTGTACTAATTAAGTTCCTGTGCATCAAAAAGGGAATTTAGTAACTAATTTTAAAACATTATACAAGCCTCTTAATTATAAATACAGTTAAATTACAAATACAGTTTCTCTGTGGTATTTGTGAGTCTGCATATGCATTTATAACACAGTATTTGATAAAGCAGCTCTGCAAGAGAAATGCTAAGATATTAATGGAAGCAGGTACTAGGTCATAGGTTATTACCTAAACTTCTGGGGTTTCTAATAAAATATAATTAATTGTATAATTACATTATTTATCCAATCATATGGGTCACTAACACAGATAAAGCAAAGATTTAAATCCAAGATAAGTATCAGGAGCAATTTCATTGTGGAAAAAGTTCTCAGTGATTTCAATCCTGCTCTCACAAGTAAATTTTATACTATTGAGTATGATGATATTGCTGACTTCCGTGTTAGTATGGGGTGATGAACACTTTATAGCAGTACAAAATTTCAAAACATTAATAACTATTACAAAATTTTCCTTGCAGTCTTGCAAAACCATCAGCGTAAAGAAACCAATCTGTCACTGATGTCACCTGAGGCACTCCACTTCAATAATTATATATGACAGTACAGAAAACAAGATGTGGCAATTGCTTTGCTGAGCAAAGAATTATTCGTAGCTCTCTGTAAGCAAACCGGTTTAGAGACTTGGCAGTTCACATGGTAAAAATAAATACATGTATCTCTTAAAAAAAAATGGAGTTTAATAGATTTAGTTTTGCTTTTCTCCTCATTTTTCCTATAATCAACTGGTTCCATAGCATACATATCAAGGACAGAAAATCTGTAGAGTCTGCTTGCATTCTGGCAAACCTTCCAGATGGAGAACAACCATGATTCCACCCAGTTCACCAGACTGAAGATGTCACAGAGTGGAAGAGGTCATCTAAGCTAAATTGTGCAGCCTGGCTTGTGCACTTGCATGTCTCCCACATATTCTAAAAAGCCACAGCAAGATCCTGGCCTCCATCAATAGAAATATTCCATTTATTTCAACATTGAAAAAAAATTACCTGACTTGCTTTAAATGCCTATACTAGGAAAATTTGTACTTCACCTTAGGAATTAAATTTTTTTCAGCTGATTGTAAAATGAGCACAGGATGACTAAATGGGTTAGACATGTGCAGAGACAATGCCTACATTTTGGCATTCCACTCTGGGAGCCAAATACTAAATTTCTAGACAAATTGCCAGAGCTGTACATCAGCAGAAGGCTCGCCTGCATGTAGTAACATATGTTTGAAACAAGGCACAATTTTTCTGTCTTAAATGAGCTGTTGAAATACCATAAAGTGGGCGGGAAATGTGACAAGAATGTCATAGTTAAGTCACTGGCTGCTGAGCAGACTTCAGAGGTATCAGCCTGTGTCACGCTGTGCGAGACTCCCCTCCTCTCCCACACTGGTTGGTGCCTGGAGCCAGGCAGTGCTGAGCAGTTCTCATTCTGTGGTAAAATATGCCAAAGAAGAGAAAGAGCAGAAGTGGCAGCAGCAGCTCCTCACCTTAGTGCTTCTCCCTTTCCCATCACGCCCTTGCCCTGCCAACCTGATCTGGCTACACTTGCCCCTTTCCATTCTTTTTCTCCTGTCTTTCAAATTTTCTCTTCAACTTCTTCTCTCAGAATGGCTGCCTTGGTAAAGTTATCCTACTTCTTCTAACCACACAGTTCCCCTCAGCTAAGGTAGATAAGTTGGTTTAAACAGTTTACTCTGGCAAATTGGTGTCCTCCTTCTCTCATGCTGCAGCAAGGAGAAGGACATCTAAGAGCCTAGTGTCAGTGCACACTGAAATACCTTGCTGGAAACTGGAATAAGGTACCAGTGGTCACACTGGTTAGTCTGGACAAGGTCTGGATAGTTCCTCACCTGTCTCAAGTGTGAGAGCTCTTGACAGAAGAGATGTGAGTAAGGAGTGGGCAGGAGAAGGGGATCCTGAGATTACCTGCATAAAAACTGGAAACAACTGCTGACTCACTTTCCATCTTTTGTGACTGAATGACATGAAATTAAATGGAATTAAAGCCTAAAGGTGATTTTAAAGTTTTTTAAAAAGTGTCTCTTTCTTTAAACATATGAGTACTGTTTCTCTTTTTAAAGTCCTTTGAAAATCAACTGTAAGGTCACCATCATGAAAAGCGAGATCTGTATTCTGCACCAAGTTAAAAGCATGCAATATTTTTGGCTGATGTAATGTTGACATACAGCTACATACAGACAGTGCTGAAATTTGATCAAAAACAAAGCAGGAAAATGAGAAGGTGTATGGCTGGATTTTAATGAAGGTATGCCTGTAACTTAAAAATCAAGGGTGTAGGTGTAGCTCAGAACATACTGTATGAATTCTGATACAGACTCTGGTTGAATGGATATTGTATTTTGTTCCATATGCACTTATTTTGCATTATGAGGGAGAACTGATTCTTGATTCCTTGCAGACAAGTGTCATGAAAATGACATGTAATTAAATACGAAACTTCCCCATTACACTTCTTCTCTTACCTATATGTTCCACGGACATTGTACCAAGTCAGCACCAGAATAAAAAGAAGAGTTAGTCTAAGACTGTTAATGCGTATGAATTATGACACAGGTTCTACTGCACGGTCTGTTTGCCGCTTGCGGCAAAGTCCTGAGCTCCTGCGGGCACAGCTCCCTCTAGAGCTTGAGTATGACACAGAGCCACAGCCCCTGCCCGGGTAAAGGCCCTAGGGGACTCCGGGATCGCCGCGCACAGCCCAGAAGCCTGGCGCTAAGGCTGAGATTCGGAAAACCTTCTGTCAGAAACAGATTCCCTGTTCCCCTGAAAATGGCATGCCTTCCCAGTGTGCCTTTGAAGGAAAAACAACCTTGTGGTTTATAGGAGAGGTGAGGTACTACTAAGCCTGGAGCACCTGAAACTTTACAGTCTGGTGTGACCGACAAGCCTCGGCAGGGTTCGCTGCGCACGGTGCGAGGGGATAGAGGATGTGATCTAGCTGAGCAGTCGTGTCCAGCGTCCCGTGTGCTGAGGCAAGGACCGACATATTTAGCCATTCAGAAAGTACTGCATCAAAGTTAATTAATTCAACATCACCTTTGCATGACCAGAGCAGCCACAATGCCCCACAGGACAGCCACTTCCGAGCTGAGGTGTCCCTCCACAGCCAGCTAAAGATTTGCAGCGGATGTAGCTGGCCGTCCAGTGGTGTCCAGTTTCACCGGTATTCCAAGAGGAGAAGGGAGGGGTGGTACAAGCGCTGATGACACCAAACAGGCAGGGGGACACGAACCGCAGGCACGTCCAGCCGTGCCCTCATGAGGATCCAGCTCGGCCTGCGCCGAGGGTCGCGGTGGCGGGGCTGGAGCCCGCGGGACACGCCCGTCTCTCAGCGCCCCTGCCCTCCCTTTTCCTCGAAGATGCCCCTCTGTGCTTGCTCAACCGGCGGTGCCCAGCGCTTCCGCCGCGCTCCCGTCCCCTCGCCCCCGCTGGGCGGCCCCGGGCCGAGGCCTCAGTCCCGCCTCTGCGCTGCCCTGCCCCATATATGCCGGCGGCGGCGGCGGCCCGCCGCAGCTCCCTCAGCGCCAAGATGCTGCTCCGCGCCCCGCGCCCGGCGCTGCTGCTCAGCGCGCTGCTGTGGCGCCTGGCCGCCGCCGGTGAGTGACAGCCCGCAAGACGGGAGGGACGGGAGGGATCGGCGCCGGGGATCCGGTCCTCGGAGCCCCAGGACGGGGTGTCCCTGAGGGAGGCCGAGGAGAGCCGCGCCGCGCCAGCGGGAAGGGGACAGCGACATTCGCCCGGGCCGCCGGACTGGTCGCTGCTGCGGGCTCCTCACTGGCCGCGGCCGTGCTGGGCAGCGGGGGCACCCTCGGGGGTCGGCAGTTGCAGTGAAGTCGCAAGACTTCCTTCCCTTGTTCCCAGCTCCACGATTGTGAAAGAGGTAGAGAAGAGGTTTCCAGAGGTTACAGGGTTGCGAGGGGCTTTCCCGTCCGGCTCCTTCCCAGGCATTTCCCCGAAGCAGCCGTGGCTGCTTCTGTGGCCTCCCATCTGCTGGAGGGGCACACGAGCTCATCCTGGGGTGGCCCTCTCAGATATTGTCGGTGTGATGGGTAACCACTGGTTTTTAAAAAGACTTCATCTTTCCAAAATATGTAAATGGGAATCCAGGAGCTAGCGCTTTCTGCAGCAGGTACAACTCAAGATGATTTTGAACTATGCCTCATTTGTTCAGTGCTTGAACATTCCCGTGCAGTTTCAAGCTTTTGTATCTTCTGCAATGGTCTTGGATCAAAAAGGAAGCATTAAACAGAACTCCAAATTAACTGATCAGTTTCGAAGTTACAAGACAGAAAATAATTTTCTTCTCATTTTTAACTTCTGCCAGGATACATTCCTTTAGTAAGATGAGCAGCCCTTTTGTAAGGGCAGGACTGAGCTTTTTCCCCCAAGAAAATGTTTCCAAGTTGCAATTAACGGCAACTGCTTCATTTAACTGAACAATGACTGCAGGGAAACAGGAATTATATATAATATGACTGATGGCACTCTTTTCTTTTTTGTATTTAAAGGCTATGACAAACCACCAACAGCAGTCAATATAACTTGGTCCTCAATCAATTTTAAAACTATACTGCAGTGGCAACCAAAACCATCAGGCTACTTCTATACTGTAGAAATACATGGGTAAGTAGATAACACCATGAAATGTTTATTAATGGCAATGGAAGAAAATTGAAAGAGAGCCTGTTTGAATATTTTTGAAAGTGAACGTAAGAGGGAAAGTGCCCAAACATTAAGATTTAGGAAGATTGCCAACCCAAGTGTTAATCCTTAGTGTCCAGCTATAAAAATATTCCTAGACTTCTGGTTTTGCCCGCTTCAGAAATGGAGAGATGAGCATAAATCAGTAATAAATCAGTATTTCAGTTCTGGGGTTCAAAGCTGCTCCAGAGACCCGGCCTGGATACTTTGAAGGAGTTGATACTCAATCCGACATACCACGTACTAGACAGAACTTCACCTTTCTATGTCTTTCAAGGTGTCTGGACTTGTGTCTTCAGTCTTGGGAGGTGTCTAATAAATGAGTCTGCATTTTATTCTAACTGGTGAATCACAGTAATTAATAATTTTGTCTTGCTGGGTAATACTAAAAATTACCTTTGTTCATCTACCTCTGTCAAGACTTGCTCTGATATCATGTTTTATGTAAGCTTGAAAATGTTGTGGACATAAAACATAGCTAGCTTATGTGAAGTGCTTAATGCCTCTTTTCAGACCTCTACAAAATTTTCCATGAAGTTCAGTAATTAATCTGTGCTACTTTTAGCTCCCATTTTAATACATAGAGCATTATCAAATATGCCCTAAAGGGAAAACACATCATCAAATTCCTACCTATTAATGAAAAAGTGGTACTGTAGTCTCTAGTGTTGCTAAAAGTAGCATAAAAATGAGTGTTCTCTCATGACTAAAAGGTAAAATACCAGTGTAAAGGCTTAATGTGCTTTTTCAATCTTTAAGAGTGATTAAAGGACTAAAAAGCACATGATTAGCAGAACAAATTTTATTAAATTTTTTAATCTGGAGTTTCTTTCTGGAGATTTTGCTTGCAAAAAATTGAAATCTGTTTGCCCAAGATTCAGTATAGAATCAGGTGTAGTTCTGCAGCAGAGGCACCTCTTTTGACTGAAGTTGCTGTTCTGGAGGAAGTGGGATTAAATTTCTTGTGTATGTATATTTATGGAGTATATTTGTTTCATCACAAAGATCAAACCTCTATCCCTTTTCAGTGCATCTCTTGTGTCACTGTCCCTAACTGATCTGTGACAAAAGAAATCTGATAAAGTGGGAAGGGAGTTCAGGTGACTCTGAAAAATGAAACTTGATCTACTTTGAGGAAACCTTATTTTTTAATATTCAATTTGTTCTCCTTAATTCACCAGCAAAAAGAGGGAAAAGAACTGAAAGAGTAATATCTAATCTGTTTTTTTGTTCCTTCTTGTGAGGCAGTAAAATGAGAAATTAACACTTTTTTCATGTTCTCATTGCTGTTTTACAAGTAAATTGATCTTCTTTCTGTCATTTAAAAACCCTGTCATTTCTGTCATTTAAAAAGAGAAGTGCATCATGAGTCGTGCTTTTTGTCAATGTTTTTAAATTGTAATTCTGCACTGAAATTTGCTACTACTGTCTGGTTCTTAGTGGCATTTACATAGATGCAAAACCAAATTACACCTACATGGAGACACTGTTGTCACATTAAACAATCAGTGTCAGTAGAGCTTCCTATAACAACTGATGTTTCTTAGAGCAATAGTTTTCAAATGCTTCAAGGATAACATCTTCAAAGTGATTTATACGTCTTATATTTTTTTAAAATACATTCTGCAACTGCAGAAAAATGCAAAATTAGAACTAGTAATGGTTTCTATTCAATTCATGTAAAAGGCTGAATTTTTAATTCATATATGTATCCTATAGCATATTTCTATAATTAGCATCAATCATACTTGATTTACTTGATTCTGCTTTGAATTGGGAAATACAGCTGTACAGAATAGTGGCTTTTGAGGTTTTCTCTTCTTCTTTTAGTCTAATGCCTGCAAGACTGTTCCAGATGAGGGAAGTCTATACAGTTTGAGGGAAAAATGTTTTTCAACATATCTAAATATATAATATATATATATGTCTGGTTTGAAAGTGTTGACACTTCTTTTCAGACAGACATCTGACATAAAGAGAAAATGCATACTGACATCAGAAACAGAATGTGATGTTACTGATGTGCTCAGGAATGTAAAGGAGACCTATACAGCACACATCCTGTCTGTAATGCCTGCAGAGATGGATAACTTTGAAGAGCCACCTTTTGCAGTCTCTGAAAAATTCACACCTTATAGTCAGAGTAAGTAGGATTTCCAATTAAATCTTACTAGAAATTTATTTTCAAATTTACTTCTGTTGATTTAAACAAGGTTTAGATTGAGCTTAAATGTTTTTTCTATAGATTCTCATAGTAGCCCTGCTGATATGGGAGAATATATTCAGGATAAAGCTTTCCCTGTTGTAGGGGAGGGTGTAAGATTTAGTTACCGTATGTTTCTCACTGCACTGAGTAGACCATTCAGTTAATATTATGTACTAGGTGAAGATACTTGTTTATAATCTAGGCCTTCGCTGGCTTTTTAAGCTTGTAATAGATTTGAGGAGGGAAGGTAATAGAAGGAGTAAGGAAAAAGAGTACTTAATATTTAAAAGACTATGTCAGTTTTTTAATTCTAAAAATCTTTGTTTAGCTGTTATTGGAAAACCAGAGATAAAGGATTATTCACAAAAAGGTTCCAAACTGAATGTCGTGTTCAGAGATCCACTTACACCATATATATTTCCTAATGGAAGCTTTCAAAGTATTCAAGATATTTTCCAGCATGACCTGGAATACAAACTCTATTACTGGAAAGATCAAAGTTCTGGAAAGGTAAGGTCTAACTCTAGTTTTTATTCTGTAATAATTTTTATGTGCTGTATATAATTTTGTATATAATTCTGTATATTATTTTGTATATATTCTGTGTATAGTTTTCTGTGTATACACAATTTTTGTGCTACCTTAAGAGCTGACACTTGAAATATTTTTTTTTCCTTTTCAGAAAGACATAACAAAAAAAAGCCGTAATTTTGAAGTCAGTGTTGACAGTGGGAAGAACTACTGCTTCTTTGTCCAGGGAATCATTCCCTCCCGCAGAGAAAACCGTAATGGCCAAGAAAGCACAGTGCTCTGTACCAGTGGAGGAAGGAATATCTTAGATGGTGAGTATTGAGTGATGTTTGTCACTCAAAACCCCCATATCTTTAAATTGTGATGCCTGCTATAAACTATTTACTATGTAAGTTAGAATACATAGCTGGCATGTGGAAACTCAAGGGAAGAACTCACTTTAAGTAAGTCTTTAGTTAGTTGGAGCTGGTTTTAGGATTTTGTCCAACTGTTTTGGTTAAATTGTCTGAGTTGATGACTGGTGTCTGAGGTTCCAGATCTCATCACTCGTCTTCAGCTTCATTTTTCTTTCCAGTTGTTTTGCTCACATCCTTCCAATAACAAGTGTCATATTAAGTGCTCGAAGGATTAGCTCTAAAACATAGAAATGCTGGAAATGTACATATCCATTTACTTGTAGTATGAACTGACCTTTAGTTATGCCAAAAGCAGATGATGAGAATAAGACTTTCTTTCCTGTTCCAAGGTCAGAGGTTGGCAGATTGACTTCTTTACTGGTAAATAAGTTAGCAAGTGTAGGTGAATCAGCCATTTCAGACTAATCATTTGGATAACACTCTCACCAATATAAAGGCATCAATATTACTTAAATAATATCACATTGATGTACTGTATCTTTCTTTGCTCTCTAGAAAATCTCTTCTAAAGTGGCAAATGAACTCAATTCCAGAAAATTTACCACAAAAGTGATACATTACATTCTCATTACAATTTAATAGAAAAATCTTCTCTTGGTGTTTTCTAGTTTATAACCTGAAACAGATTTTCACTTGGACAGAAATCATATAAAGGCAGGGGGAATGGTATGACTTACAGGGTTAGCATGGTACTTTAGTGCACTAACTAAACTAGATTAAAACCTAGAGTGAACCAGGTAATATAAAGCTTTACTTCAGTTCAATGATTTCATGTTAAAATATATTCAGTTCACACTGAAGTGATGATTCCAGTTCTGTTAGACTGTAAAATACAGAAAGCATTTTTTCATTCAGTGAAATGAGTGCTAAGAGTTTTTAGCACTGTGGCACTGTGGGTTCTGATAACTGAATCTTGGAATTTTTTTCCCCTACAGAATATGGAACAGAAGTCTTTATCATCCTAGCAGTTGTAGCAGTTGCAGTCATCACACTTGCCATTGTCCTTCCAGTGGTTCTGTGTAAACGCAAGAAAGCAAAGAAAGCAAGAGCTGTGAGAGAAAAGGAGCTGCTTAATGGTGTCTAAGGAAAAAGTATTGCAGACATTAGTGGCAGTACCAAAGCAGAAAAAGCCCCAACAACAAAAAAACTTAAACTGGGTAATTGGGTGGAGCCTTTTAGGCTCTCTGACACAGGAATTCTGAAGCCCAAACTTTATGTGGATTGAAAAATCCACTAGACAGTATAGATTAAAAAACCAGATATCAGGAAGCCCCGTGTCCTGCTGTGGCCAGAGGCTGGAAGAGCATTCTGGCGATCTGTTACAATCAGAATTATACAAAGTGCTCATTTGGAAAGGACCCACAAGATCGAGTCCAACTCCTGGCCCAGCACAGCACCATCCCCAAGAGTCTGAGAGTGTTTTCAGGCACCCCATGTGCCTGAGAGTGTTTTCCAAATGCTTCTTGACCTCTGCCAGGCTGGTGCTGTGACCACTGCCCTGAGGAGCTGTTCAGTGCCCAAACTCCCTCTGGGTGAAGAACCTTTTCTCTGAAACCCAACCAAAACTTTCCAACTCGGCTTCATGCTGTTTTTTTGAGTCCTGTTGCTGGTCATCAGAGGGAAGAGATTGGCACCTGCCCCTCTGCTTCCTTTGGTGAGGTTGTTGAAGACCACAGTGTCTCCCCTCAGTCTTCTCCAGGCTGAACAGAACAAGTGACCTCAGCCACTCTTCATACAGCTTCCCTTCCAGACCTTCACCATCCTTGTTACCTCCTTTGGACTCTCTCTAACAGCTCAGTGTCAGTTTTATGTTGTGGCACCCAAAGCTGCCCCAGCACTCGAGGTGAGGCTGCCCCAGGGCAGAGCAGAGCAGGACAATCCCTCCCTTGCCCCGCTGGCGATGCTGGGCCTGGTACCCCCAGGACAGGGATGTCCCTCCTGGCTGCCAGGGCTGCCTCACCTTCAACTTTCCCTTGACCAGGACCCCCAGATCCCTTTCTGTGGCACTGCTCTCCAGCCTCTCATTCCCCAGTCTGTCTGTTCCCCAGCCTCTGGGGAAAGGGCTGCCCCATTCCAGGTGCTGAACCCTGCACTTTCCCTTGTAGAACTTCCTACAGCTGGTGATTGCCCATCTTTAAATTGTTAAGGTCCCTCTGCAGAGAGATTTCTCCTAGACTGTTCCCAAGCACCTTCTATTGTCCTGTCAAACAGGATTCTGAACTAGAGGTACTTTTAACTTGATTAGCATGGCCTTATTGAGCCAGAAGATTTACGGTACTTGTGAGGAGGAAAAAACACTACTTTTTAAAAACAGGTGTCCTTTACCTAACTAAAAGGAACATTTTTCTGTTTCCATGAAACAAAACCTGTATTTATCTGCCTTTTAACAATATTAACTGGTGAAATGATCTGTTAGTTCAGATGTGACAAAATTGCTACTATTATTTCTGCACTTCTTGGATAAAATTGACTTGGTCTGTTTATCTTTGTCTACATCCAAAGGTAAACAAACTGAAACTACTCCACTGGCAACTTGTAAGAAACACTACTGAAGCAAGGACTTACTATTTATCTGGAAAGTATATCCAATTACACTACATCTAGAGTTATACAGACAGGGGAGTCTGATAGTTCCAAGTAAGTGTTAGAACAAATACTTTGCAGGCTTTGAGTCAATAGTAACTCACTTCAGCAAGCACTGAATAGGTAGCAGTATTTACTGCATTTTGAACATCATTTTTAATTAAACATTTTATGAATGGTTTCTGTGGTATGGATTCAAATCATCTCGGTGATGGGATTTGGAGATACTGTTGTTTTGACTTTAAGTATTTATTTTATAAATGAGAATCTAATTTTTATACTGGTGTTATCTGTATTTATGATGGTAATTTATACTTTTCTAGTGAAATAAAGGTGACTGGAAACGTAAGTCTTTCTTTTCCTTTTCAAAACAACATACAGTTTTAATTCCAGAACTAAATTAAATATACATTTAGGAAACTTATTTTGAGACAGCAAGCTGCCACAATCTCACAAGTGTGTAAAGCAGACTACCAGGGTACCTACAAGGATAAAATTAGAAGCCACAGTTCACAAATTGGAGGTTTTGAAGAGTCCCAAGTCACATTTCTACTGTCCACTTACACGGGCACTTAGTCAGGGTTTGCATTCACAGCTTCTCCTTCCATTCCCACAGTGCTGCCTGTACTTGTGCTAGTGAGGCTGATGTTCATTCAAGGCATTATGAGGCCTGCCCCAAAGATAAGAACTGCTAATGATGATGGCCAGTATACACAAAACACAAAAACGCATAGAAAAAAATCATCCTGTAGTTGGAACTAATTGGCTGTAGATCTCAACACTTTATACATGCCTTAAAAGATACCCATTGTATTCATGAGAAGGAATACCTTACAATATTAATATCCCAATCTAACAATTTGTACAGAATTTTATATTTTTCCTCCCTGCTGTGCTATAGCTACCATCCGAGTATGGGTTAAGACTCCTGGGAATGTGTGAGTGTGGTTTATGGGGGGTTTTATTGGGTCTTTAATTCCTCTTTTTACAGCGGGAAGAAAAACACCAGAATTTCATCCCCCAAAACTCTGTTTACTTCATGTTGAGCAATAAATGCTTAATGCATTTTCTGCTGATGCATAAGCCTTGTATGGAGAAGGAATCTTACAACAGCAATCAAAAACATGGGAGCTCGTGGGAGTCAATTAAAAAACATTCCAAAGTTGTCATCATTACTTCCCTTCCCCGAGGCACTCTGCTTCCTCAGCTTCATTCAGTGCCAGACTCACCAAAGGGAAAAGCTAATAGGAAAAGGAAAGCCTGTAATTACAGCATAGCATTTACTAAATTAGACCATGCAGTTGCTTGTCATAAACTACACAGGGTGAAGCTATAAATCATACTTCATTACCTAAAGAGATTCTTGGTTTGTTCTGAATATGGGGGCAGGGAAGAAGAGAAGAGACACCCACAGAAATGCAAACAAGTGCCTTAAATGGCAAAAGAGAGACCCCTGACTACACAAGTTCTGGAAGCCTGAAGCCCTTCTGTTTCCTAGCTGCAGTTTGTTATCATCCAACAATGCTGAGTAACCCGAGTCACGGGGCTCACAGATCCTATTTCGAAGAGGGTTTTTTTTGTTTGTGAAGACAGCTGAGAAAGGGGCTTTTTAATTGCAAACTTCTGTAAGTTCTATCCCTCAGGCTGATCCCGTGCAAAATGTTTTATGCAGAGACTTTCTCAGAGTATTGGGTTGGGCAGAAGTTGTCATACCAGCAAAGGTGCTGTCACTAGGAAGAAAGACTAGGCCCACACATACTTCTGCACTGTATGCATTTTAAGATGGAGCCAGACACATAGGGAATTGATATAAGAAAGGGAAGGCTTTTCCTACACCTAACTTCCCTGGCTCCTCTTCTAAGCAGGCTTCTCTAAGCAAGTATGTTCCTACTGCTGCTCCCTATTCCCATGTTCCATTTTGCTCCCTATCATCTGTAAAAGGTATCCAACTATTTTAGAGTGGATAAATACATTTACATAGTTCCCCCACAGAGTGTTTGTGTCCTCTCCCTGTACAAGTGAATGTGTAACATTGAACACTGTAACAAGCCTGCTTTAAAGCCACATTCTTCTTCACATAAGAGAATAAAGGCTGATACTGTTCTGCTACTTTTCCATCAGCCCTAACAGCAATACAGACAATAAAATCACTGTCACTACTTAAAATGAACAACTGTAGAGGACTTCATAAGTGTATAATGGATATGGCAGCAAACAGCTTAACTATTTCTAGCAGACTCAGCTTTCCAGTGTGAGAAGGCTGCTGCTGAGAGGTATGTAATGATAAGAACCTGATTTGCCTGACTTGGATCACTAGTCATGTGGCAACTCAGGACAAAGAGTTTCTGCATGACGTGAGAATAAACAGTTGTGATAGATTACCCTCTCAATTCAGTTTTGTAAAGCTGACTATTTTGCAGGTTAGTAGTGACTGCCACAGTTTCAGAACCTTGTAATAAAAATTATCAGACCCAAGAGTCAATTGAATAATCTTCTAGTTACACAGAATTTATCCATATACAACTAACCACGCTTTATAGTCTGTGTTTGTCCTGGTGTTCATGTTTAGAATGACAAGAACCTACTGGACAGGACAGAAGCAGGCATTGGTCAGCTGAAAATCTTTCCACAACCCTTAGGTGTGGTGTTACTTACCATGGCATATGCTCCCCCACACTCAGTCCCTTACAAAGACAAACTGCCACAGAGAGCTGCCCTTCCCTTATATGATGGTGTGTGTCCTCCACTGCTCTACAGCAGAACTTTCAGCAAAGCACAGGGCATAAAGATGTGCTGCAAATCTCTTCCTTACAACATATGAGAAACCTCATTCAACCCACAGAGCCTCTTGCAGCATCCCCCCAAAGGACCCAGAAAGAGTATCTTTCCCTGTAACATCTCAGCCTCTAAGGGTAGCTGAATTAGCCAAGTTCCCTCAGGGGTGGTTTCTTCCAGTAAAACCTGCCAGAACCTGGTTATTAACATGCAGCCATGTTGACTGTCTCCAGGGTTTCACAGCCAGGTCCTGTCTCAGATGTCCAATTGCAGAAGTTGTGCCTGTTTCTCATCTTGTTAAAATCTGCACCCTATTAGTGACATATTTCAGTGACTGGCTCCTGTAAGAAGCTTAAAATGCTTCTGCTCCTGATTTCCCCTGGCTCCTTTGTTGATGTTTCCCTTCCTCTCCTCTATCCCCTATTCACTCGCTTTACTTATTCTTCACAAGAAATTAACCCACTGCCTTTTTTCCTCAGACAGCTAGGCAGGATCTCATTCAAAATATAGAACCTGAATAAATCCACATCCCTTAATCACAATCAAAAACATATTAATAGCATAGAAGCATTATTTTTTACCTGCTACAGCTCCCCTTGGTCACTATTATTGAGATAGTACCTTCCAGAACATTCATTAGCACTGCACCTATTTACATTTAAGTGTAATTTTTTTGTGTCTTGTTTAAATAGCAATGAAGTCATTAACATGAACTTAAAGTATCTTTATAGTTCCAGATCTCATTTATTGTCCCTGATGCATTTTCTTTTACTTTTATTTTCAAGTTTTCTACCTCATTACTTCAAGAAATATTTAAGTAGCAAATTACCAACACTGTTAAATTAAAAAAAAAAAATCATTAAAAGAGGTTTAATTAAAACTCACCTTCCTTTCAACAGAGAAATATTTTCCCAATGAGAACACATGGAAATTTTTTAATTAGTTATTCAGTAACTACACAACTCAATTAAACAGCTAGTGTACTAGAAGAGCTAGTGTGACAAGTGAGACTTAAAAAACCTACTCCAATAGGAAGTACTCATTATTCCAGGGGAAAAAAAGGTGAATTTGTTGAGTTTTTTTTTAATTTTAAAGAGTATATCCTTAATTAACACTCCAGAGAGATAATAGTCTGATTTCCCAGCTTGCCACTTGATTCTTAACATGATCACTTGCCTCCAGAAAGCACCAAGGGTGCACCACACCCCAGATGTCAGAGCTGCAGGAGTCACTCTGGTGGGACCAGGGACATCACACCCGTTCCTCCCTCCCCTGCCAGCGACCTATCTGCACGGACAGCTTCTACCGTAAGCCATGTCCTCAATAGGAATTCTGCAATCTGGGTCTGGTTCCTGTGCCTCCTGTGCCTAGAAAAGGTGACACCAAGTGGTAAAAAAGGGCATAATCAGCACATGAACAATTCAAATGTTTCTAAACGACTAACACATTGAGAATCCAGCCCGAATCCAAATTTCACCAAAATTTGAAGAAAAGGGGCACAAGAAATTTATTAGATCCTCTCTTTTCTAATAATGCAAAGGAACAGAGTCTGAACAGCTCAATAAGAGCTGATATTAAGGGAAGGAACAGCTCTCTTCTCCTGAACACCTCCCATGTCCTATTCAGTGTTTCCCTCTGACAGCTTCTCCGGGAATCTTGGTCTGTAAATGTACCTTGTGTTGTCCAATATTCAAACACTGCTGGAAGCAAGGCCCCAGTTAACAATCAATCTGTACTTACCTATGGTTTGCATGTTGGTGTTAAAGCCTGCACAAAACCATACTCCTTTCTCCTGACAAACTTCTTTAGTCTCAGAAACTCAGGAACAGCTCAGAATTAATTTTCATGCTGACTGTTAAGCTTCTCACCAGACTTTCATTCCTCAGTATCCTTCAAACAGAAAACATAGTCCTCTTGCTGTCCTTTTAACTCTCAGAGGAATGGACTAAGTACCTCACAGAAAGGACTGGAGTCTTCTAGAAGTACTGGAAAATGTTTTACTACTGCTGCACACATCATAAACTGAGCTGTGGAAGCCCTGTGAATTATACTGAAGTACAGGCTATGTTTGGAACTGTGATAACATGCTATCCAGTGGCAAGGAAAAGAAAGGGACAGGTAGGAATAGCTGGAAGGCAGCTGTGTTTGAAACTGGGGCTATTTTGGGTCATACGTGCTTTGAGTTAACTCAAAGCCTGTCCTGAAAAAGCAACCCCAAAAACATCTTTGCGAAAAAATGACTTTCCACTCCACAGCCAGTCATAGGCACAAGAAGTCAAAACAAGTCCCAGCTGAGAGGCTGCTCTCTCTTACCTGTCTCTCAAGCAGCTCCCTACAGAACAAACACGGAGACAATAAAATCCATGAAGGAACTACTACTGTCTGTTAGACACATCCCTGCTCCAGTACCTTCCATATCACCAGCATGATGCACCCCAGGGCCCAAGGGGCAGTTTACAGAGCTAACACCCTAAGCACAGTAAGAATGTGCACATCTAACCTGAAGTAGCCTTTCTAAAACCCTCTGCATAGAACTATTGTAAATACAACTATCTTCATAACTGAAAATAAACGGAAAGGTTTTTTCTTAATCTAGTTAGCACTGGTGGGCTATGTAGATTTGACCTTGGCCCTTAATTCCCTACTATGCTCCAGAAAGTATTTGCAAATGGTTCCTGGCTTTTCAGAGAAGTCTTGTTGCAATATATAATATTGCATCCAAGTTTTAAGAAGCCTCTGGCACACATGCTTTTTTAACCATTATTTTTTCCCAACACATTAACCCCGCTATAGATACTTAATCTTTCAGTGTGTTACTATGTCTATCCCATCAGTTGCTTCTGACATAGCAGTGTTTAGCTGTTGCTTTTGTATCAACACATTTCTGCAGTAAAATACTACAATTAAGTAAATAAATAAGCGTTAGCTTATTTTGGGGAGCACCTTTACACTTGTCATGATTCACAGTGATTAAAAGTAGTCAATTGTTTTCTAGGACCTACTTGCACTAAAGCACTCAAGATAAGGAGATTAAGGGTATATTTGGTTACACAGAATGCCTCTTCAATTGCACACATGGAGTGTGTCCATGACAGCATGATTAGAGCTGAGGGATCAGAGCAGCATCCTCCAAAGTTTCAACAATCAAGCTTAAAAAATCAGCTTTGGTTTGTGGCAAACTCTTAAGTAATTTTAATGGAGAAAATTTGCTTAGTCATGTAGGTGGAGTTCCCTATTTCTACCCAAGTAAAGCAGTCTCAGCATTTATTCCTTTTGTCTAGACAGAAGTGACCTCATTTTTCCAGTTCTGTTCTATTTTGGGTCAGCATCACATGCAGATGCCACTTGTTCCGCAAAATGAGGGACGGGTGGGAAATAAAGGATGTTGGTTTGTGGCCAAGCAGAGCAAGGGACAGGGCTGGGCACTACAAAAAATGTGCTCCTTTCACCAGTAAAAGCAATTGTAAGCAATCTTCATGGTTCAGACTTGCCAAAGGTCACTTAAAGAAAGTTTCTAAGCAGTGTAAGAGAGATTGTGATTAAGCCTGGTTTGTGAAAGATATATCCCATGTAAGTGGAGTGTCCAAGTTTCCCTTCTCTCCCATTTTAAAATGCCAACTGGATGATTATTCTTGCATTGTAGCAATCATTGCAGGATTACTGATAGAATGTCTTTAGTTTCCCAAGTCAACCCCCATGGAATTTGCTCAGGCATATTATTCCTATTTAATCCCTGAATTTACTTTATTTTCCAAATTACTCGCTTAAAACAGCTTCTGTCTGTGAACTTCCAGGCTGCTTGTCACCTGACTCTGCTTTTGAATACAAGGAAAGAAAATGACGCAGAAATTCAAAGAAGGCTTTGAATATAACATTTTTTCTGTTTTTAACATGAAAGACAAGCTGCTTTCATAATAATCTAACTTGGCTATATTTCTGTTTCAAGATGAATGATAGAATCGTTTGGACTGAATAAAACCAGTTTCATCCTCTCTTTGAGTACAGGTGATAGGAAGGGTTTCATGAGAACATGCAAACAAACATAGGAACCTGTAGTGTGCACAGCCACTCTAAACTTCCCAGTGAAGTTTCAGGCATAATAAAAACCTGACTGTATCCACTGACAAGAGCCTTGAACCACAACATGTGAAGGGAAAACCAACCAACCTACCCCTTCCTGACAGAGCTGCACATCCCTGATTAGTAAAACCATGCTCAGGAAAGGGACTGGCACAAACCATCTGGCTATGTACACCTAATAATGTACACCTAATAAAGAAGCAAATAGATTAAACTTAGAAATAACTTCTTTGAAATGCAGCTTTGTAAGCAGAAATTTGAATTTGCACACTGTTGATTTTTTTGACAGATAAAAGCTGTGGTTTATTTTCTCTATAAAACCTAGGTAACCTTTTCACCCCATTTCTGCAGTGAGATTTCAGATGATCATTACCATGGATGTTTCTATGAACAACTCAGTTAAATTTAAATTTTAATAATGAATTTTTAACTGCTACCTTGAATTAATGTATCTAAAAAAATAAATTTATGTATTGAACATCCCCTCCACAACACAGAAATTCCTTTCTTTCCTCCTCTCTAACTCATTAACGTAATTGAACAACACTGATTTGTAAGACTGCATTCTTGGTTGAGACACTTTCTTTCAAAGGGAACTCTACCCTTTAAGAATGCTTTACAACACACTTTTTGCACAAGTAATCCCAGTCAAGAAAAGGAAAAAATTTCGACTAGTTAGCATTAGAAAATGCTGATCACTTATAAATCAGTTAATTCAAGCATATCTTGCCTGCACTTTTACATTACTGTGCTTCAAATATCCTCATAGCTGGTATGTCTACCACAACAAAGGAAAACAATTAAAAATTAAAAATACAACAAGGGTGGAAAAAGATTAACTTATTATCCTCAAAGTACAAAGATGAAGGAGCACTCAAAAGAATTACATAATGATATTGTGTTAATCTTATTCAACAAAGGGAAAAGAAGTGGCCAGGAGGCAAAGGAGAGAGAGGCCAGGATCACAGAATATTCTGAGCTGGAAGGGACCCACGAGGATCATGGAGTCCAGCTCTTAGGTCAATGGCTCGTGTGTTATCAGGACCATGCTAATACAGGCAACTGAGCTAATCTCAGTGCAGACTTAAAGCAGATTAATGCATCTATAATCCCCACTGCTCTTGTATATGTCTTCAAGAACTGAGCTCATGTACTTGGTTAAGCCTAAACTGGATGGCACCACCTGGCTGATTCCAGGGCAAATTTCAGACAGCACTGCAGATTTTCAAAGCTGAACACAAAACAATTGGCTCATTGAGCAACTCGACATTTGTTGCATATGCATTCAATGTATTATTACAGAATTTCTAATCACATCATGAAGAAACATGAAAAGCCTAGATATATTTTATCTTTAGATTTATTATTATTATTTTAGAGGCACTTAATGTCTTACATTTACATAGCGCCATTCCCCCTCCAAAACACTTTACAGTATTTACACACAGGAATGTTTCCCACCGTTGAAATGCAGCCATCCGACTATTTCCAGTACCATCTTCAAAGCACCAACAATTTGAGACTGAAAGTATTCATCAGTATGTTGTCTACTAAGATAGTTCAGAATTCCATTTCATGAACTTCCAACTTGTGCTATTAAAGAAACATAACTAAAATACAGTATCACAGTGCAATTCTGCAACAGAACTGAGACTTCGATCATTTTCATTCCATTTTTTTACAATCTCTCATTAGATCACGTTTATCTCAAACACTTTAATGTAAGGCCTTTTAAGAATATAATTCTAAAATATCATTCTTTTTTATATTTTCTGTATAAGCTTCCCTTACAATCAAGCACAGAAGAATATTTTTCTTTCCTTCCAGTATATTTAGAAACACAAGTTCTGGCCCTAAGGAGATACCAGCATCCTCAGTTTCAACAGACTTCATGGCACCTAAAGGCAAACCGATTCCTCCTTGGCTTTGGAGATGGATTTTTTTTGTTTGTTTGTTGTTAGTTTTAAAAATAAATACAAGATTACACAAAATTCTGTTACAACCAGTAAAATTGTAAAGTACAATTGGAATTGGCTGCTGAGGGCAATATAAGTGTGCTGTGTATGGTTTTGCTTGTTAGCATCAAAAATACATTGAAGTATCCCAAGTTCACTACTCCACTGCAAAAGACTGCCCTAATCACAAAGATCATAGCAACTTTCTCAGTTTAGAGATTAATTTTTCCTTTGTCTCTCTAAAAGGCTACTAAAACATCCCTTCCAAGAGAAGAAATCGCATTTGTGCTGAGAACTTCCATGAAATAAAAACCCCAAACCAAAGAAACCTCCCCACTCTACAACCTATCTGGCATCCTATTTCCATGGTTACACTTCAAAAAAGACTACAGCCTCACACACAGCATGCTGCTACCTGCTACGCTATGGCTGATGTGAGAATCTGAATGAACAGAAACAAGAGATTAGTGAAATCAGGCACCTATCTGCCTTCCTGTAAACAAGCACAAAAATTATTCTGGTACCTTATTCTCTTGAATATGCTGTACTTCAGAGAGAAGCTTTTATGATCTTCATTGATGCATTATACTCTGATTCTACTGTGGTCACTAGATTCTTGTACCAGGAGAGCTGTTTGCATTTGAGTACTTTGAAAGAATACTGAGAGGGGCAAGAACGACAATAAAAGGAAAAATATTAACAGGTAGCAATTTCAACATGAAAGAAAATTACTAATTAAACTGGGTAAAAATTAACAAACAGCAGTGCCTCCAAGTATATATTCATTTTATAAAAAGTAGGGGCTATTTAAAATCCAAACCCTCAATAAAAGATGCACAAAATACAGATGTATTGCATATTTTATGCATGCCTTCATGTAGTGCATTCCTATATTATATCTTATATGGAACAATAAAAAACTACTAGACCTTCACTGTACAACAGGTATTGTATTTTTTTTGTTTTAAAGCCTAAACAGCAATTCAGTTTGAATTATCCCTTCTTATTCCATGATCACCAAAACCACCTTGCTGCATTTATGTTTGTCAAATGACAACCACAGTAATCATTTGTATGGAAAAAACAATTACAGTAAATGATAGTAGGAGTTTGGTTCCTTTGAGAGAATTTAGAAGCTGGAACAAGAAAACCAGCAAGGACTGGAGATCCTTACAAAACAGAGAATAATCTGTATCAGAAATCAAGAAACATCATGGCAATAAGAGAATAAACATGAAGAATGAAAGCACTGTTTCAGGCTTCAAGCCTAGAAGAGCAAACAGAGTACCATTATGACTTGCTTTCAAATTCAGACCTGAAGGCCAGCTAAAACTGTAATATCATCAGATTTTTTTTAAGAGAGAAAAGGAAGAACTTGGAAAAAGTAACTGTTGTATTACAGGACTTCACAGATTAACATTTTTGAGCCCATTATAAACTCTACTGATTTGAGGAATGACTGAACCCCCACATTCTTTTCCCTGTTGCTCCTTGTGGGAGTTATTAATTTCTTCAGAGCTAAAAACATTCACAAGCTTGTTTGAAAAACATTCACAAGCAAGGGATCATCATTTTCTTTCCCTCCCATTTTTCTCTTGTGGATCATCCTTTCCTCCCTCAACCTCCTCTCAACTCTTCATTACCACAATATTTCTCTGACAGAAAAAAAGATAGTTGGGCTGGAGGATGAATGAAACTTTTGCTAAATTGGGAGGGAATGGGAGCTGAGCTGCAGAGAGAACTGCATGGATGCACAGATGTTAAAGATTAATCCAAATCCCAGCAAAGTACAACCTTAACTTTTTTTTTTAAACACCAGAAGGAATTAGTTTTGTCTTTTAGTTTCAGCTCATCCTTTTTCAGCAAGGGCACACTGGCTACATGACAAGGCTTGGACAAGGAAAAGGCTCTTTCATTTAACAGGGCACAGATCTGAAGATGGGACAATGTCCTGCACCATGTGAGATCTCTCTGAAACACGCACTGAACAGAGCAAAAATCCAAGACTGCTTTGCAGGAACAAGAGAGGTAGCAACCCTAATTTTAACAGGGCTTTTCACTGAAGGGAAAGAAGGTCTACAAAAGTCAAATCAGCTGATTTCAAATGGTTTGCATCCCAGGATGAATCAGGTTACACTAATTTAAGCCCAATTTAATTTAGGCAGGTTTTTAAACCACAAGAATAAGGACATTCTTAGTACGTATCAATAATTAAACCAACATATACACAATTAGCAATATCCTACATAATAGCAAATGCTTAACAAGCTGAGTAATTTTATGGTACATTGTCTGACATTCTACACACTTCCTGTAATCATCAGTCTCTAGCAGTTCAGTTCATGACTTTAAGATCCAAATTCAACTGTGTCTTCAGTTATTTTCTTGAACTCATAGTTTCCTCGGCCATCCATATGCAAGTAGAACTGAAAAAAACCAGATGTTATTAACCCCTAAAAATAACCAGCTCTATAAAGACCTAAATAAATTACATTTTGAAGTACTTTTAAAAATCTTTAAAAAATATTTTAGAAGTTTTAGCAAAATCTTAAACTCAGAGGGCAAGCTGCTCCCACCTCACATGTCATTAAATCCACCTGCTTCTGTAAAAATGTTTAACTATGTTTTTGCATATAATACATCAGTCTGCTAACAGCCACATCTAGACTTAACAATGTTCTCTTGGGTTTTGTGACAATATACTTAGGGTACAGATTCATCCCTGTGCATTAATTCAGTATTTTTATCCACATGTAAAGTCTGCATAAAGAAAACAGTAAAATCCTAGTTTGCAATAAAAAAGTCCACATCTTAGAGACTTTTCTTTAAGCATAAATGTATTAGATACAATGAAAGTAAAAAAATGTATACTGAATTCTAGTTCAAGAATTTTTTTGCGTCTTAGAAAGAAGACTTAAGCATCTAGCAAGCCTCTCATTTTATAGATAGCTGTAAAATTTTTGGATAGAGCTCTTCCATAACTAAAAGCTAATAATATTTCAAAGAGTAAAATGGGATTATGAAAAGTAAAACCTTATAAAAACCCAAACAGAACATGACCTATTAGGATACAAAATGATAACACCTTGAATGACCAAGTCAATTTCATACAGTCAGTCATTGAAACCCACAAATATTCTTAATCAAGCAAAGATTACATACATCATGATGTTTCCAGAGTGACTTCCTGTGGGAAACAGTGAAGAGAGTGATGCCAACCTATATGACAAAAATACCCACAAAACAATTAATTCTTCTCATGGGTTAGGTGCTACTTATTTTTCAATAGCAGATCAAATGAAGATCTTAAAATTCATAACCACAAACTTCTAGACTATTATTAACACTATACATATATAGCTTTTTACTACAAGATTTGGCGGGGGGCAGGGGGAAGCAATCAGGAGGGATTAACCATTTTAAATTGATTTCACCACTCTTTTGCTCCTAAAGATTTGTCAAACATAGAATTAACTGAGTAAAAGGCACAAGGCAGGAGACAGGTAAAACAATAAAGCTGGTGAATAAAGGGATTTTAATAAAAACAAAAGAAGTCCCAAACCCACAAAAGCTGTAACAAATTACAAATTTAGAGTGACAATTTAAAGTGATTAACCCTTCTTTGTCTCCATTCTACTGAGTCAACTATTCATCCCCAACAACAGCAGCAAGGACAAAATGACTGATGATAAAGCAAGGTAACATTTTTTCTTTCCACAAGGACATTCTAAACAGGAATTCTATTTTTTAGTAACGTGCATTAGCCACTTGGTAACAACAGATGAATATTCAAGTTAACAGAGTAAGACGTATATGGAAAACAGACTTTAAAAAGTGTCAGGGTATTGATACCACTGTGGTAAAATCAGTTCATGAAATAATGCTCCTTCTCCTGCAGTCCTCACCTAATGTCCATTCACTACTACAGAGGGCTCTTTTAGTTTCAAGCTCAAATTTCAGCAGATGCACAGCTTTGCTCCATTACCATTCTGGAATACTGCTTCTCAATAACTAATGTCATTTCAAGCCCTTTCTTTCCCAGACTAGGGTATGAAATTAAATCTTATTGATTTCACATGGCACTACAGAGAATCTGAAGTGGTGAGTTTAAGAGGACAAGGAAATACAAAGCTGTATTTGCATCATCATATTTTCTTAGAGTGCTTGGCTTTTTGTATCTCAAAATAGATGGAAATGTTAACTTCCAGCCTTTCACTTCTGTTGCCTTGGCCAAAAGAAGCCTTTCTAACAAGAAAACATTCTACAATTTTAGATTATTTGGTCCTAACCTGATATTCTAAGGCTATCTGGAAAAGTAACTTAGCAGTTAGTAAGAGTTCTCTGTATATCATAAAGGCTACATGTACATCTAAATTATCCTGATGATTACTGAATGCTAGTGTGCATAAAGTTGTATGCTCCTCTAAGCTTTTTTTCCAGATTTTTTTTTAATTTTTCTAGAGAAGGCATAAGGAAGAGTGACTCTTATCCCATTTTATGTTTCTTGTTAATGTACAGAGAGATAATTCCAGAAACAAAGAGCTCACCTTTCGGCAGTGGCTGTAAATATAGCCCTCTACATCCACACTAACAGCACTGGTGCACTCATCCAGAATTGCAAACTGAGGCTTATGATAGAACAGCCTTGCCATCTGGAATGCAAGCCAAAAAAAAACCATACTATGGATACAGAACTACCAGCAATGGTGCAGTGTTAGAAATTAAACTAAGCATTAGTGCCCAAAAATCTACTATGTAAAGGGAATTAAGTTGGTACCCACTGAAACCTAAAGTTGCACATCATCTTACGCTTTTTTTATTCAAGACAATTA
>VWYI01021243.1:8009-19415 GCA_013399455.1 Anthoscopus minutus | reverse complement strand
CTAGGTCTTGTGTCCCCTTTTCAAATGATTAATTTTTTAATACATATATGTTTGAGCATGAGAGTGGTATGAAAAGAAAGAGCTCAATAAGAGCTTTTAAGAGAATGGAAGCTTTAAGAATAAAAACCAAATGGGTCATATTTTCTGAGATATATGTGGGGTCTCTTCTCAATGCTTTCTAAATGCAGTTATTTTCATTTTTGTTTAATCCATGTGTCCTTTCCCATTTTAGAGTTTTGCTGGCATGTCCTATTTTGTACATCATTTTGTAGTCACACCTTATTTTCTGGTTTTATTTTAGTATCTTTCAAAGCTTCCTTATAAATATTTTAAAGGTTTTCAGATCTGTTTAATTTTAAAAGGTAGTCATTGCAAATTTTAGACCCCTTTTATCCAGTTTCCTGCAGCACTTTTGCAAGTTTAGCATCACTGTTGCTGTCAATGAGTAAGACACAAATGGGAAGCAAACACACTTGAGCACCATCTTGGCTTGGGTAAGGAATGCTGCCAGCCTCCTGTTCTTGCCTTTAGTTCACTGAACAGTAACTCAGCCACAATCCGTGACTGAGAAATAAATTTTCACCTTCATTTATTCAACACTGTTATAAACAGGCTACACAGACATTGTCCTCAGATTAAGTTGGCATAAATTGATAAATAAACTTTAGCAAATGAAGAAATTGAAATCTATTATTTCCCACATATTTAGCAAAACAAGGATCATAGAATAATTTTTAATTTTAGCTACTATAAAAATATTTTGATGATGAAAGTATTTCCTATTTCTACATTCCTAAACGGCTATGAGCAGTTGGTCTACTTTCACAAGAGAACTGAGAAGGAAATGAAATCATCAAATGGAAAATGCCATTGTCTTGAGGGCAAGTGGCTGAGGTCATGTGTTTTGTTTGGTATGAAGAAGAAAAGGTTGAGGGATGATTTAATCATAGACTGCAACTTCCTCGAAGAGGATAGTGAAGGGGGAGGTTCTGATTTTTTTCTCTGATGAAGCCTCATAGGACAAGAGGAAATGCAATGAAGCTGTGTCAGAGGAAGTTCAGACTGGACACTGGGTAAGCTTTCTTCACCTACAGGGTTGTCAGTCACCAGAACAGCTATGTAGGGAAGTGGTCATGGAACCAAGACTTTCAAAATTCAGGGAGTACTTAGTCTTAGCTATGTAGTTTAGTTTTAGATAATTCTGAGAGAAGTGGGGAGATGGACATGACATTTCTTATGAGTCCCTTCTGATATTCTGTTATTATTGAGATATTCTATTATTATTTTCCCCCAAAGGGGAGATACTTATCATGGAGAAGAGCTGAAATACTATGGGTTGTCTAGCAACTAGGGTATGAAACATGTCTTTTTTAATATTGTCATTTTTTCCACTGACAGCTGTCTTTGGTCAGGTCTGTAGGAAGTAAAAAAAAAAAGTATTTTTGCCAAACAATGAAATGAGAGTTTGTTTTTTTTCTTTCTTTCTATTTATTTTCTTCTTATTTTCTTCTTTTTTTTCCTTTTCTCCAAAAAACTTTTTTCTCGGATACTTTCCTTCCCAATATTCTGATAATAATCTGTAGATTATGGAACCATTGCACAAGTCTGACATATAAAACAAAGGCTTTTATTTAGGACTTTTAGCTCACAACCTTATTAAGAGGACTGTCTATCAAGAATTCCATTTTAACAAAAAATCAGTTGAAACTGTTCTTTTTTCCAGGTGCATATAAGTTCAGATTTTAGCAATTCAATTTCAGTTAGCAACTCCCCAAAGGACTAAAATTAGGATCACCATGAGGCTCTTTTACTGCTGATATCCTGAAATTTCAACATTGTTCAAACTTTTTCATCCAGAAGTACACGTTATTGACGGTGCAGCTATTAAATAAATCAGGGTATTGTTTTTTCTTCTGTGAAATACATATCATGGACATCACATTTCTTGTGGTATTTTCAAGGAATATCAAATATGAAATGTGAACCTGATAATAAAAACTGAGTTCACTGCTTTAAAATCAAGAAATCAAATATTTTGATTTTTTAAAATTTTTCTCACCCTTTATCTGTTTCAAACATTATTTTTTTTTAAATACCTATTAAGATAGAAAATAGTATTACTTAACATATTTTAAAAATCAGAAAAAAATTCTGTTTTATAAGGTTTTGGCATTCCTTTTTCTTATACAGATAGTCTTCTGACCAACACATGACTAGGAAATGGCTCCTTGGCAGTTCCAGGAAAATGACAATATTCTAGAAAGAAGAGAATTAACTGGTAGTGTCATGGAATGAAACCCAATTTTAAGATTATAGCTTATTAGGATAAATGCTCATATTTTACATGTTTTGTTTCCTAGAATTTAAAGAAATGAAGTAGTCAGTTTGACATTACTACAAACCAGGTAATAATTCTTATTTTTATAGGAATTTTATTTTCATTTTGATAAAAAAGCAAGAAGGTTTAATTGCAATAAGAAAATCTGTTGGTATTTAGCCTAGCTAAGGCTTTATTTTAATAAGTCTTAATAAATTAATTATTGACTAAAACAACTAAGTGTTGTCAAAGGCAGAGTAGTTTCAAATATTGGAAGAAAGATTTAGTTCAGGCATTAAAATTGAAAATAAAATGCCATTTTTGCATCATTGACTTCTTTATCTGGATAAATAACAAAATATTGGTTTTTGCCTGCTGTACAGTACAAGCCACATTCTTCAGATTGGTTGTAGACACAAAGAGCAGATGTTTGATTTAAAATAAGGATGTAATGCCATGCCATAGCAAAAGGAGGGCGGCTTAAGAAAATGACAGCACTAACATTCTGCTACCTCACGCTAATGAGAGCTGGCAACATAACAGTGTATATCATTATAAGCTGTCATCATGAAAAATTATGAGAGACACCAACTTGCCAGAGCTGTTACATTTACTGAGGTTCTCATATTTAAGTTGTTCTGCTCGCAGAAGGGAAGGAAAAAAATAAAATAAAAAAAAAAGCGAGTTAGAATAGCCTTCCTTCTTAAAAGGAAAAATTTTTGCCTAGACTTTTTCTCCTTCTTATACATTAACTCATTGCAAAGCTTATAACTAAACAAAAATATTAGATTTTCTGGCACTAAGTGGAGAAGATGATCATATAAGTTTTCATGTGAGAAAAATTCTTATTAAAAATGCAAAATTTATTGGACTTTATAGTGTCTTCAATAGTATACAAAGGAACTTTTTTTTCAAAAATGTACAAGTTAAATCTAGATTTGTTAACTGTAGAACTGGAAGAAAACCAAAAACGTCAAACACAAATCCACCTGAGCTAATTAATCCTGTTGAAAAACACTCCTGGGACAAAGCTATTTTCTCTGTCATGGCATTATACCATCAGAGCACACTTCCTCACTTGGTGATGATGTGGCTATTTCTAGAGCAGTGTTATAAAATTACCCTTATTCTAAAATTACCCCTATTCTAAGATATTCAGAATTAACAGAGAAATTTAAATTAAGAATGTAGAATTCTTTTCAACTTCCAAATGACCACTGTTCCTCAGGGGTATATATTGGGACTGCTACATTTCAGTGCCTTTATTAATGACACGGACCGTGGGATTGAGTGCACCCTCTGCAAGTTTGCAGATGACACCAAAATGAATGGTGCAATTCATATGTTTGAAGGAAGAGATGTTATACAGAGGGACCTTAAAAAGCTTGAGCAGTGGGCCCAGATGAACTTCATGAGGCAAGGTCAAGTGCAAGATCCTGCACTGCTGCGTTCTGCTGCAGCAGGGTCATGTGCAGGGCAGTTTCAGCTCCCGGTGACAAATGCGGGAGTCAACAAGACAAGTCTCTGCTTGGTTAAACTCAGAAATCCATTTGTTGGGGCATCACCAAGACAGGAACAAACCTAGCATAAACCAGAGACAGAGAACCCTGAACAGAGGTGGGTTTTATGGGGCAGAGCCAGGGTGGAGTTTAGGATCTAATAGGCACACACCAAGGGAGAAGTCCCAGGGGCACAAACCAATAGGGGTACAATAGGGGGTGCTAATGCAGAGTACAATGAAGAGCAACACAAGAAAGGCAGAAAACCCCATGAGGGATTTTGAGGACTGAGAGAATCTTCCTGGTTCATAGGACACATCTCCCAAGGCACTCCAAAGAGGGGTGGAATCTACTTTTCCCAGGCTTTAAAGCCGTGCCTCCCACTTTAACACTTCTTATCTAAAATCAAATCTCTGCCTCCCTGGGCACTGCACTGGGGTCAAGACAACCACCAGTATCAATACAAGATTAACGGATTGGTAACAGCCGTGCAGAAAGGATTTGGGTGTGGTGGTAGATGAAAAATTCAACTTCATCTGTCTATGCACTTACAAATGAGAAAACCAACTGTATCCTGGGCTGTAAAAAAACCCAACAGTGCCAACATGTTGAGGAAGGTGATTCTTTCCCTTTATTCTACTATATTCTCATGTGACCGTCATCTGGAAAACTACTATAAGAAAGCCATGAACTGGTTACAGCAGATCTGAAAGAAGGCCAGAAAAAAATATCAGAAGGCTGGAACATATCTGATATGAAAAACAGACTGAGAGGGTTGGAACTCTCAGCATGGAGGGGGCTCCAGGGAGATCTGATTGTGGGTTTTCAATACTCAGGTGAGGTTTACAAGAATGACAGACTCTTTAATAGGGCCTGTAGTGGGAGGACAAAAACAGTGTTAAACTGACATTCAGGTGATATATAAGGAAAAATATTTTTAACGTGAGGCTGGTGAGATCCTGGAACATGTTTCCCAGAGAAGTCATGGCAAGGGGAAGTGCTCAAGGCAAACTGAATGGAGCCCTGAGCAGCCTGGTCAGGGAAGATGTCCCTGCCCACAGCAGGGGTATTCAAACAAGATGACCTTTAACGTCTCTTCCTACCCAAGCCATTCTATGATGCTTATTTCTTATTTCACTAAAGCACACAGAAAAGGAGAATGACTTCATGATGTGATTTGTCCCATTAAGTGTTTTTACATTTTTAAAGTCTGTAACATGTATCAGAAGGAAAAGGAGTCTGAGGTCTTAAGACTGTCTTAATCTTAGTGCCAAACACTTTTTAAGGTGCACTTCATCAGATGGAAAAATAAATCTTGCTTACTAATCATCGTAAGGAGAAAACCACTGAAAATTAAAGAAAAGGACAGTGCTGGCAATTTAAGGTAATTACTTTCACATTTAAAAAATATTCTAGGTGAAACATATTTGGAAAGATAATCCAGACATTAGCGCAGTTTATGAATACCTCTGGCTCAGTGACTGACATTTCAAAGGATATCTTTTTCAAGCTTATTAGGAAATGAAAAGCGATAACCAATTTACTATGATGTGTGTGTAACAATCCTTATATATGACTGTGGAAAATTGCTACCAGAAGTGTTAAAAAATCCAAAAAACAAAAACCAAACTGAAAACTGAAATAAACTGAAAATATAACAAGATATAATGTAATATGAAAGATTTACCTGTCAAGAAGTATTCAGTGTACTGCCACTTACATAACCACATTTCCCTTGATATTTTATATGGCAACAAGAAAAAGCTCCAAAATCTGTACAAGCACAGTATGCATCACAATACTTTATCTAAGTGATCTCTTCTTAACTTTATTAATCTCAGATGCACGAAGCTGAGAATTTGTATCTTATTAGACCAGGATGATACAAATCAGTCATTTTCATCCCTGGCTTATTTATGGGTCATCCATGTGACTCTACACATAATTTTAATCTTAACAAAAAAATAAATTAAAAACTGTAGTTGATAGTTCTAATAAAATCCTAGGATTGATGCTGAGGTGTTTCTGTAATTTTTGCAAAAAGTTCAAGTGGGATTAATTTTGCCTGACTTTAAATAGCCACAGCATAGATGGGTCCATGTCTGAGACAAAAATCTAGTATTTTCAGTTAAAGAAAAATAAGAGGTTTATGTGAGCTCTTGTAAATGCTAGAAATTACTTGTGCTCTGAAAGTGACTGTTTCATTCTTTTGATTATAAGGAGATTGCAGGCACCTTGCTCATATGGAGAATGAATAAAGAAAACACTTGAAGTAGAAATGCATTTCATAATTTGCTCTTCATTACTGAAGAAAACATTGAATTATTTGCTTAACACAGAAGATAAAAAGAAAGATATGTCTCATGCTCTAAACCTTTGTAAGTGTGCTTACTTTTAAAAACAATAGTCCCACTGAAATCCTGAACATCTTGCATTGCTGCGCGCAAAAGTGTTGATAAAACAAAGTTATTCCCCACAAACACATCAAATCGAGAAGTCCCACATAGTTTAAATCCCCTATCATGACACTGAAAAAAGCTGAAAATCACTGTCTTTTTGTAAAAAAAAATATAATGTGTCATGAAATTAAGCTATTATAGTAAGGATTTGGAGAAGACCAGAGTACATCTCTTTTATAAGCTTCTTAATAAATATGCACGATGGAGTGAAAGACAGAAAAATTATGTTCCATTTCATGTAGGTTACTCTGAAAATGAATTATATTATATGCATATTTATAATGCTTAATTTTCACAGTGAAAAAACTGTGTGTATGTGTATATGTATTTAAATTGCATAGATAATATCTTGTCTGTAAGTACAGGAGTATACTGAAATGTATACTGAACGTCAGTGTATGAATTGTGCTGACATTCTTCATATAATTCATGTCTAGTTGAAGAAAAGCATTCCATTCCAGTGGTAAAATAGAAACAAAAACATAGTTTTCAAACTTATCTGAACAAACTGTTTAATATTTGAACCAATATTTATGAGAAACAGCAGATTTGTTTATGAATATAGAGATCTTTTAGGTATAGATATTGATTTAGAAAGAGAAAAGAAAAAGCAGCAAAGTTAGAGATCTACTCTAATTAAAAGAAACTTTTTTCCAAAGCAAGTGAAATAAGAAGTCATTGTGAAAATTAGTTTCGTTCTAAAGTATCATATAAAGGTTGTTGGAGCTTTTTTTAAAATTTCTTTTCTTTTTCTTTTTCCTTTCTCCACTTGATTCTCCCTTTTACTTCTGTCTCAATGGGAAAATATGTCACTTGATCATGCTAACAGGATCAGCAAGCTGAGTTTTCTCAAGTGAAATGAAAATGAAACATCTGGTTCCTAAACAGCACTTTCTTTAAGTGTCTGAAGACACCAAGCACTTTTGAGACTTCAACAAGACTAACAAAAATATCAAGAAGACAGGACAGATGGAAAGGAGAAATGGTTACAGGCATTGCTCCTCTGCTAGTGTCCTATAGACTGAACAAAACATATTTTGGCCTTCTGTAGCCTAAAGCATCAGACATAACTTATCTCTCTGTGACAGAAGGCAGCTTCAGAAAAAACAGAGCTCAAATAACCAAAGAGGATTATTGGACAAATTTGACTAGAAAGAGAAAAGAATCAGCATAGTTGACCTCTGAGAATAAGTAGCATATTTCTCAAGTCAAAACAAAATACTGTGCAAAATACTAGATAATTTGACTTCAGCAGAAAGATCCGCTTTGTTCTGCCTTCTGGACTTGGAAGAGCTGAGCTCTTCATGATTCCTGACCTACTGCATTACCATAGCTCATGAACGTAAACAACAATCAATCTAGAAAATACTCAATGGGAGATAGAAAAAAGTGAAATAGAGGCCTCTAGAGTTTCAAAACTCTCATCAGAATGTGCAACAGCACTTGTTGAGAGTTAGACTGCTTTGGTTTCTGCAAATTTTTGATTAACACCAGTATCTGAAAGTTTTAAGGTCTTTGATTATCTGATTACACACTAATTTCCATGTGTCACTTATAAATGTTTCTATCAACACTTTTTATTTTCATTTTTATTTGCTTTGATTGGGTTATTTTCCTATAGCATTTAGCAATAGTGATCATTTTCTTTCTTAGACATTCGAAAAAATATTCCCAGTCACTGGCTGGTTTTCTAGTCTTTGTAATGGAGGCAAAACAGCTTCCTTGGTCATGAACTCAGCTTTCAAATATTTTTTTATTATACATTTTTTTCTGAATATAGTTTTTATAGGTCTATGTTTGGAGTAAACTTAAGCAGTGTATTTAACCAATTTACTCTCCATCATTTACTATTTTTATTTCAATGCCACTGCAAAAAATTTGACAAAGGCCAGTTTGTTCACCTGGGTACAATGATAGAAAAAAAACAAGATTCCTGATTTTATTGAGAATTCTGACACAAGGATCATCATTCTGATGGGAATTTCTGTGGGGCTTCCACCTTTTTCACACGTTTTACTTCTTTTTTTATTGTTCATCCCCAATTTTAGACTAGAATTAGGTCATCGTTTTATGCTGTGCTATGTATCAAAAATACTCTACCTAAACCAGGAGATAAAGAGGCCAGAGAGCATTTGAAAGTTTTTCAGATCACTAAGATGGTGTGGCTCATGTCTGAAAATCTACAATGCATGGCAGCATCTCAGCTGCCATGAAACCAAGTGTGGAACTCTGCTAGTTTTTCATGGACCATAATGGTACCGGTGCCCATGCTAATAATTTGACAAAATAAACAGCATGTGCCAGTGCTTAGACTGTGATCTGGCCTTTTTAATTCACAGATGCAACTGAAATGTACCACCATATGTGCTGTTCTGTGAACTCAGTGTATCTTGCTCTCTTAATATTTTTGATTCACTAAAGCCTTAGAATGGATAATGCGCACTTTCCGGGTAATCAAACTAACTCTCAACCACACAGATTTTCTCAAGGACTAGTCTTCTAAATGGCTATTAATTACCTCAAATTTATATGAGACTTTTGCAATTTTCACTTTTTTTTCCTCTTAGGCCTTAAGATTTTATAATTTATTCTTTTTCATTTCTTAGATTTAAATCCTCTCTTTTGTTTTTTTTCTCATTCCTCATGTATTATGGATTTATAGTTCAATTCTTCTTCCAGAATTAGCAGAACTATAAAAAAATAAGAATTTATTTAACCGTGAATGAATGCTTTTGAGAAATTAAGTTACCTTCCAGCTGTCTTCCTTCCTACTGGCACCCACTCCTTACTTAGACAAGTGCTTTTTCATATATTTCAGATTATCCCTGATTTATCTAAAAAATTCAAATTTGTTGAGTTGCTAAACTTCTCCCTCAAATTTCCTTGAGTGTCATGTTTATATGTTGAAGGTTTTGGTTGTATGTCTGCTTTCTGGTGTTTTTTGATTGGTTGGTTGTTTTGTTTCTTTGTTTCAATCTGTCTTTTCAGGTTCATTTGAGCTTTGGTACTTGATTTTGTTCATTTACCAATAAGACTTCTGAAAGCTACCAGGTCTGCCTTTGTTCAGTGTCTGACACTCAGCTAGTAGCAAAGACTAGTACAAAGAGTTCAAATAAAGCTTTAAGATGGAAGAGGATTTAAAGCACCTGTGAGAACATACTTGAATGCAATGTGAAAAAAGCAATGTTATTTTATACATAAAAATGTAAAGAGAAGGAAATTGATCCAGATTTAAAAAAGAACAACAAAACCTCCTGTATACAACATAATTGCTGGCTCAAGATGAAGACATTTGTGCAAAATAAGGACAAGAATCAGATTGCCTCGAAGATTAGTGTTATGATGTAATTTGCTGAAAGAGAACACCTTTCTATGGTGTTTGGCTCTGAGGAATGGAGGAGGAAGAGGAATAAGACAAATATCTACTGTGGGGATTTTGTGCTTTTTTTTGTTTTCCCTAGACAATAATACATCTCCTATTGTCTATGTAGTGGTACCCCAGAAATTGGACTGGTAGATTCCACCTACATACTGATTGCATTCCTGATTCTTTTATGTACATTGTAAAGCATGTATACATTTATAACATTATACCTTGTATATATTTTTTTCATCTGTAATTGTTCATTAGCTTAGCTTGATAGGATTTTTCATATAGTCAGGTTAACTTCAAATAGCTTATTTATAAAACAGGATAAATAGGAACTTTAATTCCGTGTCAAAAACACAATCTCTAAACTCATGTCTTCCCACCATATCTGAACATGTTTCAAGCTTATGATAAGAGAAATTATATATCTATTTTTTTGTTATAGCTATGTCTCCATTCTTTACTGGTTTATTTGTTTTGTTAAGGAAGTTTTATGTGTTTTGGTTCTATAAGGCCATAGTGAAACACTTTGTTCCACTGAGAAGAGATTGTCCTCTCAAGACTTGCACTCACTTTTAGCCTGCAGAGCTATGAGATACTGGACTGTAAAGCTGTGACATTTTTATGAATAGAAACACTATTTTAGGTCCTTTTAAGATATTTCAGTGGCTCCCTCTGGGCACTATACGGTCAAACTGAGTTTCAAAAATAGATCAAATTAAATTTTTAACGACTGAAACTTTTGCAATTTCTTTGCTTATGCTGAGAAAACAGTGTCAGGCTGTAAATATGTGTGGGAAATGGGCATCCCGACTGTGCCAAAATAAAAAGAGAAATAAAGAAAATAATTTTTAAAAAATACTTGTTCTAAAATTTATCCTGAATGTCAGGGTAAATATAGTTCTTAAATTAATTTATATCAGAGTAAATATATATAAACATTTTCTTATTCCTTTACAATACAGGTTAAAACCACCCTGCTAATCCCTTTTCCAAATTAAAATCATCCATTTGAGAAAAGAAACAAAAGGATACCCTAAAGGGGTATTCTTGAAATGCCGTGGTGTTAAGGTGACTCTGACTGGATAACAGGTGCCCAGCAAAGCCACTCTCTCACTCCCCTCCTCAGCTGGACTGTGGAGAGAAGAGAGCAAAAGGCTTGGGAGTCAAGATAAAACAGGCAGAGATCGCTCACCAGTTACTCCCAGAGAAAACAGATTCAGTTTAGGAAAATTAGTTTAATTGATCACTGATCAAAATCAGAGTAGATAAGGAGAAAAGAAAAGTCAAGTCTTAAAACCTTCCCCTGCTTTTGCTTTCTTCCTGGGTTTAACTTGGCTCAGGATTTTCTCTACCTCAGCCTCTGCCGAGAAGTGAAAGGAGATTGGAAATGAGGGTTTTTAACAGTTTATCCTTTATGTACTTCTTCTCCTTCTTCCTCAGGGGGACGACTCCTCACATATTGGGGTGCTAGGCGCTTTTTGGGGGTTTTTCCCCGGTCTCTGGCTTCTCAGCGTCCGCGGCGAGCTGAGTCCACGAGGTCGAGACAACTCCAGACACGTTGCGGTCTGAACAGGAGCAAGAAGCGCAAAGCGTTCCCCAGCAAGTTAGCAAGCCAGCCCGTTTACCTTCAGAGCACCTCTTTGCAGATCCCGGACGAGGTGAAGAAAAGATGCGCACTTCTACTTAGGTTTCGGTCCCGATTTTATTAAGTACTCCCAGCGACACCGACGTTCCTACAAGAAACCTAACTAGAAAGAG
>VWYI01021242.1:0-52322 GCA_013399455.1 Anthoscopus minutus | reverse complement strand
TGTTATTATAATAATATAATTTAGGTATCTCTGGGTGACATTAAATATCATTTCACTCACATGAAATATGTTTTTATTCAGCTACTTCAGAGCTATCCTCTGCCATCTAAAGGTATTTATAGGAAGTATTTTTTATAGCTTTGCTTTTACATCAGGAGAAATGGAAACTAGGAACCATATTGCAACCTTCTTTAAGAAGCCCATGAAAAATAGAATATTCCAGATAGTTTTCATTTAAAAAAAAATTTCTTTTAAAATTAACTGTTTTAAATACATTTAAACAAGTATTAAAAAATAAAATTAAAAGAAGAGATCAGTGAAATCCAAAATAAGTATTCAAAATCCCATGTGAAAAGTGTGCTATAAATTATATTTTTTCATCATATAAGACCTCTAAGATCTTGGGATAAAATGGATTTCTCCAAAGAAGCATTCAGCTGCCTTATCAGATCTCAGCATTAGATCATATCTTCTTCCATTCATTGTATATTTCCAAGTGCTGTAACAAATAAATCATAGATACTGTGAAATGCCCCAACAATATTATTTACTCAACCATGATTTGTCTTTCAAACAGATTCAGCCTGTGCAGTAAAAAAGGCTATAATTCGATTGAAATACAATTTTGTTAAATGCTCTACACCCTAAGAGGCAGGGGACCATCTAAGTCCTAAGGATTTAAACAATCTTCAAAACCTGAAGATTTACAAAGTAATATAGTTTATCCAAAAGTAGTTGTTTGTTTGTTTTTCCATGGGAAAAATACTCATCACCAATACAAATGCAATCCAATGCGAAAGAAGAGTTTGTACCCTAAATGATTAACAGACCCAATGAATCATCTGTTGAGTTTTACTAATGAGCAAAAACAATCTTAGCATTTCCCTCTTTGTGTTCTCAAATACCACATTCTGCTTAAAATGTAAAATGTTCCAACCTAATGAAGGTGCCTAGAACAGAAAATTCCAATGCAGTTAAGGCAAACCTGTAAGCAACTGGAAAGTATCAAAAGTAGAGGTAAGACCATTAGCTCTGCCTATTATTATATCTGTAAAGACAAACCTACAAACAGATATATGAATGTGTGTGTAGGTATACATATACATACATATTATGATTTTAAAAATCCCTCTATTTGATAAAAATAGAATTTTTAATTTGAGTCCAGTCTTGGAGGAAGTGGCAGTGAATTTATATCTTTGTATGTATTTTAATTTCTAGGTCTTGGTGTCCAGACCGAACACTTTCCCAAGCCAGGAAATATATTGCAAGTTCCTTGCATGAGAAATATACAGAGCCAGTTATTTTGAATTTAAGAAAAACTTGGGAAGAAACTGACATGCGAACACCTCTCATCTGTTTCTTGTCTATGGGATCAGACCCAACTGATCAGATTAATTCCTTGTCTAGGAAGCTTAATTTGGGTATGAAAGTAATTATTCATTGTCAGATATTAAGACACAGAGGGGTAGTGTAAGTAATCTCAGAGATATTTTTTTATTAGAAGTATTTCTTAAATTCTCTTGCACTACTTTTTATTCCTGAAACATCATCTTAGAGATAAAATAATATTTTAAATAGAAGACAGTATGCTAAGAACCATTCTATGTGACGAGGGACAGTAATTCAAGTGTTTTTTAATAAATTGCTATCATCCTTCACAGGGATGATGACTTTTTAAATCCCTATCTTGTAAAGTAATTAATTCTTCTTTGAAAATTCTGTTATGGTGACAATAATATTTTCTTTTTTTTACTGCAGGTAACTGAAAAATCAGTAATCTGCTTAGAAGATTACTTTGTAACAAAAATAGCTGCAAGATCTACATTTGTATATTCTGGACTTTAGTTTTACATTATATGGAAATTTTGAAAAACTGTAAATACAAGCTGAGTTGGGAGTAGATCCCTTATATTCTTGACATTTGTCACATTAGTATGTTCATAAATGCCGTTTTACATCTTTGCATTGTGTTCATGAACACCTTTGAGAAAAATCTCTATTCATATTTCAAATGCTCTGGCATTGTTAAAATTTGGCACAAATACACATTCACAGTCATGACATCAGTCACGGTTTTTAACTTCTGTAAATATTGTGTATGTGTATTTTAATGTTATACAAAATGTTGTTGTTTAGAAAATTTATAAAAAATGGCATAATATGATGGTGAAGGGATTCTTCTTTCATATGTATATATTTTTGCATTAAATTTCTTTAATTGTGCTATATTTACATCACTGATTTTTGGACTGAATTGAAATTCTTACTTTTTCTCAATAATGTAAATTCATTAATCTTATATTGTCAAATATGTTATAGAATGTAGGACCATCTCAATGGGCCAAGGACAAGAGGTTCATGCACGCAAACTCATAGAGGTGTCAATGGAACAGGTGGGGAAAAAAATTGCAATATAAGTTGATTGTCTGTTTTGTGTTCTTTCATACCCCTTTAGTATTCAGTCTATATTTTGCAGTTCCATCTTACTATCAAGTATATCTCAGGTTTCCGTGTCTTTTTGAATGCATGAGTTTAGAAACATTTCTCTGTGGCATATAAATATGACAATGGAGTCCAAGCCAATACTTTTGGCAGCAGTGCTACTGAGCAGCTTTCCAAAAGCAGCACATTTCTTACTTATCATTATACTATTAACCGAGGGTAAAAGCACATTGAGTGTGGTCCTGTCCTGTAGATCCCACCTCTTTATTGGAAATTTTTTCATTTTTTTCCCTCCCATATAAGAGATACCTGGATGTTGCATAGCTTCTATTAAATAAAATGGTGAGTGCAGATGTAGCTTAAAGATGTAGATACAGAAGGATGAGCTTGCTCCTAATATTGTTTCACATTCTCCTTACAACTCTGCTAGTGACAGGACCTCTTACTCACCAGCATTTGGTATCTCTTCTTTATTTTTTCGACTGTCAATCCTTTGGCTTTGAGCCCCAGTCATGTCTAAATTTCTAAATTTAGAATTTCTAAACAATGTATAAGAATTTTTCTTTAAATGTTATAGTGTATTTTGGTATGGCAGATTATATTTCCCAACAGCAAAATAATGAGAAACTTAAGTAGCAGCTACAGAGAGATAGTAACTGAAACCACAAAAACAATATAAAAGTTATAGTGCAAAGGTGGTACCGTCTGATCACCTGGATATTGGGATTTTAAGATAGACAGGACCACTGGGATATGTCTTAAAGCATGATTTATTACTCTTCTAGTCTCATGAAGGAGTGAGAATGTCTTCATTGTATTTGCCAGATGTTCATGGTCAGTGGTCACAAGACCACAGGTCACAAGGTCTTTTAAGGGTTAATTAGCCAATTAACTACTGCCACAAAGAATGTTTCTACTTTCACACCAATAGTGATTTATTTTGTCTTATACATCTTTGCCACAGTGTGTACTTTCTTAACCAGTCATGTCAACACACAAAACTACTTGCTACACTTTAAAACTTCTTCTTACCTTTATGACTATACTTCTATATCTTAACTTTAAAACCTTAAAACTTTCCACTACCTAGCTTAATGTCTTTCTATCGAAAATACAAACCCACATGGTCTCTAAACCTGGAAGCCTTTTCCTCAGGCTCAGGTCTCAGGTTAAACTCTGTATTCATTTCTGTGTTTGGGCTCGCATGCATAAGATATTCAAAATTTTCTGTGCTTGGAATTCCCATAGCTGGACACTTCAAGGAGTTGTGGACAGTCTTGCGAGTGGAGATATATAGCCATAGTTGCCTGCAAACTCAAAATATGGGGAATCAGTCATATACCTGTATTTTGGAGGGTTAGAATATCTCCTCTAACTGAGAGCAGAACATGACTATTGGCGTATAGATGTACACCAATTTGGAAAAAGAGAAAAAAGAAATCTCTTTATAGCAAATGACAATTTATATTATATGCAAGTGCACGCATACGTCTGGTATTTCTTTGTTTGTATGTCTAGAATGGTCACTGTCAACTCCCATTCATTGTAAAAAGCACTCCAATAGAGCTACCAGTAACAATTTCTGAACTACTTATACTTTAGTGCTGAAGGGAGGAACATGTAAACATCAGATCTGAAACTACAAAACAGAATTAGTGAATATGAAGACAAATACCTATTTGGTTTTTTTGTACCTCTGGCCAAGAGTATTAAAGACAAAACTGCTGTGCTGTGTTGTAGGAAGATAATTTTCAAAAACTAAGTCTGAGTCATTTGGAAATGTACCAAATTGATTAAAAATCTCCCTCAAAAAAGTTGATCCCCATAAAAGAAGGAAAAATCCTTCTTAATTTAATCTTCTTTTTTTAATATCCATCAATTCACCATAAATATTTCAATTATATTTTTTCACCAACAGTTACAGATTTATTTTTAAATGAGCTAAACCAAGGTTGCTAAAATAAAATTACAAGCTGTAGTGAAATCCACTGTCCATCACTGTTTAGGACTGTTTAAATAAAGTCTCATTTTAATATCAGGCTTCTAATTCATCAGGCTTCTAAAGTGATGCTAAAAAATCTGATTGAATTTAAATTCATAAGCAGAAGTTTAGAGAGACAATAATCAAACTAGAGCTTTCATGCAATTTGAGAGATGAAAAAGATCAAAATAAGTGGAGGTTGAATTTCGTGCTAATGCCTTTATTGCAGATAAACTAATTGGAGTTAGAATATTTTAGTCTTATTACGACCTCTTTACACTTACTTTAGATTATGTTATTAACAAACTTGTTTTAAAAAATTTATGTTACTTAAATTTAAGCTGTTATTTTTGCATTCACATTCCTCTGGATCTGAGGACAGGATTGCTTATCACTGGTGTTTTGCTGGGAGAGTACAGGAACTTCTTTTTACCACTAGGTAGCACTGACACTTTACTTACAATATTGAGTCTGGTTATGTCATTTTCATTGAGAACAAGAAAATGTGGAAATATCTTTTGTACTAACTTATCCTATTTGCTTTTCTATGCCAGTCTCTTGTAATACCAAAAAAGAATATATATTCAAGAACAGAACAAAAGTTTAAAAAAAAAATCACATGGAAAACCAAATTTGATTCTTATATAGACAGTTTGCTTTAGCATTATTAATAACTTGTCCTAAATTTTATATGGTAATAGTTGACATCCTTGTTTAGGGAGGTTGGGTGTTACTTCAGAATTGTCACCTTGGACTGGATTTCATGGATGAATTACTGGAGACAATTCTTACTGCTGAGATCCAGAATGACACATTTCGAGTTTGGATAACTACTGAGCAACATCCTAAATTCCCAATTACACTGCTACAGGTTTGTTCAAATATTTAATTCAGGTACTTAATGAAAATGATTCAAATTAGTGATGTAAATGGCAGTAAAAAAAATGGAGGGAAAAACGGCAAAACCCAAGAAAAATATGTGTTACAATGTAAATATCACTTCAAACAAGAATGTTACTTACCAGTAACTGGGAGTTCTTTATGATGCATTATGTATGTGCAAGTGCACAATAATTCTGTACACTGAAGCACTTCAGTAAAAACTATTTGGCTTTACTTGTATCCCTTTTTGCCCAACCAGATGCCTTGTGGACAGATTAATGCCCACAAAGGTTCTTCCAGAGAAAGATTCCAGATTCCCCTGTAATAAATAAATGAAGTTTAAATGGGACAGAACACACATTGATAATATATCTTAAGAGACCATCACCTACAGATTTCTTTGGATGAACTATAAATGGCTGTTCTGTAGATCTCAAGGATACATTTTTTGTCAGAACCAGGAATATTGCCTAAACTCTTACAAAGTACGCTTAAGTGACTGATGACAGTTCCCAACACTATCACAGTGGGTCATAATTCTATTTAATATCTACTGTAATGTTGACATTTCTATGTTCCTTTTTCCTCTAAAAAACAGTGGAAGTCTCCTTAATCATTCTCATTCTCTCTGAATAAAAATACATGCATCACCAGGATGTGCAGGTGGGGAAGGACTCCTGTCTTGAAAGAGTGTAGAGACAATCTTCAGTAAGAATTGTCCATCACCATGGTCTATGTATGAAAAGCTAGCTGTATGGACTCCTATGTTCTCTCAACAGAACATGAAGTCATCCTGCATCTCCAAGGAGTTTATGAATAGAGTGGTATATGGACATACAGTTTGCTAAAAGTGAGAAAAGAGAGCTCAGAGCGTTGCTAGATGAATCTTCACTGCATTTATCTCAAATATTTGACAATTTCCTACTATATAGTGTCATGTTACCTGTTAAAATGTTAACATATTCAGGCAGTCCAAAACAAGAAAAGTAGACAAACCAAAGCCCCTTCTCAGAAGAAAAGAGAATAATTTGCTTTGCTCTTTTTAATATAGAATTTTCATCCATAACTGAATAGGATATCCTTTGAAACGTGGAAACATTGATTTTAAAGTGTTTCAATTCAGTCCAAACAGGAACACAGCATCATGTGTCCATGGGCTGCCTGGCCTTTACTGTCCTTTCTATTCAAGCTACCATGTTACCCAAGCTAGGCAGACAAGTACTTACAACTGGGAGAAAAAAAACCTTTGTTTTTATTTGGGTTCCTCCAGCATTAGTTGTCTTGAGCAACAGAGATTCTGGTAGGCCAGTCTGTGTCTGAACTAATAAATTGCTCCATGAACGTTGTCCACCACTGGAATGCAGTGGCCCATAGGGGGTAAGTAGTTACAACATTCTCTGATGTGAAAACCTATGCTTGCTAGCACTTTTCCAAATAATTTGCAGGTATGGTTTGAAAATTAAAATTGTGTAACCATTCTTCCTATTAGGCAGTTTGCGTGAAACTAAGGGGTTGAATTCTAAGTGGCTGTAGCAATTTATTGCCAGAAGTAGGGATTCAATGCTTGCTGACCACAGTGCTCAGGAATATTTTCTGGTGAATCTAATTTGATGCTGTAGACAGCCACGGAGTCCAGCATAGCCACTGTGAACACAAAGATCTGATCTGAGGAGGAGTGAGATTTCTTTGTATTTGCTGTGAAATTCCGGGGACAGAAATGCAACTCTGTTCTTGACATTTATATGGGATGCTTCTCTTCCGTCACACAGTCATTGAATCAGGGTTACAAAAGTCTTCTGAAAAGTATGGTGGCTGTTTTTATGTTACTGATGAACATTTTTAGGTCCTTGGCCAAGTATCAGTGATAGTTTTAACCAATAGAGGTTAAAGGTCTATGTTCAAAATTCTTTGTGGACTAATATAGTACGACTGCAGAAGAGAAAGCTTTGGGAAGACCTTATTGCAGCCTTGCAGTACTTGAAGGGGCCCATAGGAAAGATGAGGACAGACATTTTAGTATGGCCTGTTGCAACAGGGCAAGGGATTCTGGTTTTAAACTGAAGAAGGTTTTATTTAGATCAGATATAAGAAATAATTTCTTCACAGTGAGAGTGGTGAGGCAATGGAACAGGTGGCACCCAGAAAGGTGGTGGATACTCCATCCCTGGAAATATTCAAGGTCAAATGGGATAGGACTCTGAGCAACCTGATTTATTTGAAGATGTCATCGACCTATTTGAAGATGTCACTGATCATTACAGGGGGGTTGGACTAGATGGCCTTTAAAAGGTCCTTTCCGACTCAAACTATTCTATGATTATGTGTACCCCTTTTATGCAGTTTAAGTACGTATCAATTTTATTACTACAAGGCTTTAGTTATTTACATTTTATTTATAACTAGTAGTTGTGACATATTCATATGTTGCTATTTTTGTTTCAGTAAACAAATCCAATTCCTTTATTTTTTTTTCTTTGTGATAGATTGCTATAAAGTTCACAAATGAACCTCCGCAAGGTATACGTGCTGGACTGAAAAGAACATTTTCTGGAATTAGTCAGGATCTGTTAAATGTTAGCAACTTGCCTATGTGGAAACCTTTGCTTTACACTGTAGCTTTCCTGCATTCTACTGTTCAGGTATTTTTTAACAGGTTTGCAAATAGTGATGTAATATATGGAATCACTCTGTAATAGAGGTTCCTGAAAAAACACATTCTGATATTTGTTGTAACATCATGCTGCAGGACTAAAGCTTTAATTTCTGTAGTCTGTATTTCAAGGTTCATTATTATATTTTTTTTGACAGCTTTTAAAGAATTCTCGTATGATGGGCATTTAGAATTTGTTTTTTCTCATCTAACTTCAGTTCATCAAAAGTTAGTCATTGGGTATATGGGAAAAATTTCTCTCTGTAGTCAATAGAAATAGATAAGCACTCTGAAACAGAAAACCAGCTGATCTGTTACAGCTGTCTAAGAGTGAGTATTTTTCTAGAGGTATATCACTCTTTCTCTCCACTGATTTTAAAGGCAATGCAGATGTCTAACTAACAGTAGCTATTTTCTAGATGGCTAAAATTAAATAAAATCCTTATCATATCTGTGTCAATGTGTTTTCTGCATTAATTCCAGTGTGATAACAATGAGATATATATATATATTGTACCTTAAAGATAAATAAGTTCAGAGATGACAATAAATACTAATACTTTGAGCTCTCTGAGTGTACCTCCTTTTCACCAAGGATCTCAAAATAGTTATAAAACACTGTTTAAGCCTTAAGGTTCTACTGAGCAGCTTGTAGTTTTGGTGCAGGCAGCTGGTAAGAGAAGGACAATTTTTTGATGTTCGCTATTAAGATACAGCATTCTGCATTATTTTCCTTCTTCTACACTTTCTAAACAGCAAAAAAGTTATTTTGTGCACTGCCTCAGGATTATACTGTTCTTGTGGAACAAGAAGATCTATGCTTATTCAACATATCAATATTTTTAAAAACTACTACAGCTATTCATCTATTATGAAATTTTATTTATGAATTGCCAACCAACAAGCAAAATCGAAAAATGTACATTAAAAACATATTGAAACAAAAAGACAAATGTGGCAATATAGAATTCTTTGGAAAACTGAGCAAAATGTAGGAGCTTGAAAATTTGAAACTGTCATTAGTCAACAGTATATGTAAAAAGAAATTAAAAACTGCACTATGCTGAATTCATTAATTACTTCATATAAAAATATCCACATAGAAGTGAGGCATTGCAAAGCTGTGACTTATCATTTGATTAGTGAAGTAATTAATAAAGGATTTTGTTGTTTTTTTCTATAACTATTTATCCCTCATGGTATAGCTTATTATTGGTGTGTATGAGGCATACAGCCATTTCCTAGGCTACCTTTCTTCTCCAGTTCAATTGTTTACTCCACTGGTATTGTTATTATTGAAATTTATTAAGGAGAGAACTTTATAAGTTGTTTCATAAATATATTTGATTTTAATTTTATTCCTAAGGAGCGACGCAAGTTTGGACCTTTAGGTTGGAATATTCCCTATGAATTTAACTCAGCAGACTTTACAGCCAGTGTTCAGTTTATACAAAATCACCTAAAAAAAATTGACATCAAAAAGGTGAATATGAAAATCTGTATGCAGTACATTTTAATGCTTTGTATGGCAGCAGCAATTGTTTTTTCCTCATGTTTATCATAATTTACTCATTGCTATTCATTTAGGGCCACTTCTAAAGATCAAAGTTTGAAGTTCTCTGCAAGAAAATCAAGTTGAAATATTTTATGTGCTGTCATGTATATAGAATACATATTTGTTAAGAAACTTAAAATTTGTTTTTCTTTTTCACTACTATAACCAAAATTAACAAGTGTGTGTGTTATCTGTTTTGGAAAGGGAGCTAAAATATTTACTGAGTTTGACAGAGCCATTCAAACTTCTCTACAGCTACCATACTTAGCAGGGAATAGCCATTCCTTATGAAGCAGCACTCAGCCAAGAGAAAGATGAGAAAATAGGGAGAAGGGGTGGGGAGGGGAGGGTGGAATAGGGAGTAAGAAGAGAGACAATAGCAGCTGTGAGTGATTTCAGGTCAAACAAGTAATAATGAAATACATTGTGTATATATTATATATATATTTTTTATATATCATGAGATTTTACTTCTAGAGGTTAAGGCATGAGGAGTGACTGAGGGACCTGGAGTGTTTAGCCTGGAGAAAAGGAGTCTCAGGGGAGACCTTGTCAGTCTCTACACTTCCCCAAAAGGAGGCTATAGCCAGGAAGGGAACAGCCTCTTCTCCCAGGCAACTAGTGTCAGGACAAGAGGACACAGCCTCAAGCTGTGCCAGGGGAGGTTTACGTTGAACATTAGGATGGTTTTAGTGGAAAGGGCTGCAAAGCTTTGGAATGAACAGCTCAGGAAAGCTGTGGAGTCACTGTTTTTGTAGGTGTTCAAGAAACAACTGGACATAGCCCTTAGTGCCATGGTCTAAATTGGTGTTTGGTCAAAGATTGGACGTGATGATCTTAAAGGTCTTTTCCAACCTAAATGATCCTGTGATTCTATGTTTATAACAGCAGGATCAAGCCCAACTCTTCTATAAAATTACAGAGTTGAGCTCAGTAAATACATTAGAAATAAAGTATTATTGTTATATGATTTTTTCAGTTTACATTTCAGATTATGAAATAATCTCATTATGAGCTTCAGATTTTATTTAAATTCCAGTCTTCTTCTTACATCGAATAACTCTAGTCTTTCATGTATTTTACTTGCATCCAGGGGATATCATGGAACACAGTACGCTATATGATTGGAGAAGTACAGTATGGAGGCCGAGTCACAGATGACTATGATAAACGTCTTCTTAATTGTTTTGCAAGGGTAGGAGACCTTGGCAATACAGTTATTTTTCTTTTTTATTGGCAGCTGCAGCACAGTAATCAAAGGTCTTCTTTCTGCCGAATATGAACGTTTCTAGTTTATAAGACTTTTCAAATTAAAATGAATTTTTCAAAACCTCATTCTTTGGCAGTGAGGTTCCTCCCCTTGATTCCTGTCCCGGTTTGTAAGACAGGTATCTGTTAAGGAAGGCAGGAACCTCCCTTGAAGAGAAAAAACAAAAAAACCAACAAAAATGTAAGCCTCCCTGTTTCCTTCTGAATTATTATATTTTGAAAACAAGGGGCTCTCAGGCAGAGATATGGGAATAGGAATAACAGTTCTTTACTAATATGTATAATAAGGTAAACTAACAACAATAACTACAGTATTAACAACAGAACAGAACAGGGACCCTGTCTCAGCTGAGACGGAAAAATTGGAGGAGAGGCAGTGCCTCACAAACCCCTCAGCTGGCACTCAGTCCCGGAGCTCCTGCAGGGCTCTGAGGAAAACACCTCGCTGGAATAGCAGGGATGAGCAGGAATCCCAGGCAGGTGAATGGGATGAATCAGCAGCCCTGTGGTGCAGCTGGGGCTGCAGCACGTCTGGCAGGACAGGGGAGCGGGCCACAAACGGAGGAGGAGGAGGAGGAGGAGGAGGAGGAGGAGGAGGAGGAGAAGGAGAAGAAGGAGAAGAAGCTCCATCTGGATGATGGCAAAATCCTCTTCTCCCAGCAGAAACAGCTCCGAGAGGGTCTGTCCTGCTCTCTTGCAGAAGGACCCAAGAAACCCCACTCTCTTCCAGCTACCCGCCCCCCGGGCCTAGCGGATTCTTTGTGTTTTTTAAGCACCTAAGAAGTACCAACCATCAAGTCTTCTCTCAGCTAAATGGGGAAAAATTCCACTGCTGAGAAAGAATACAAAAAGGACACCTAACCCCCAACAATTCCTTTTTGATAGGGAGCAGAAGCTTAGCTGAAAAGTCTTAGCTAAAAGATTTAGCTGAGAGTCAAACTTAATAGACATAATTCTTAATGATTTACTGTTGTATTAAAGTAAAATTAGATGTAGTAGCTGAAGCAAGAACCCTAATCTTCCAAGAGTAAAAATGAGATTAAAAAGCTCTCTAGGTAGCAAAATAATTGTTGGCTTTCTTTTTTCCCCATGGATTTTTCGCAGGTGTGGTTTAATGAAAATATTTTTGACGGCACTTTCTGCTTTTATACTGGGTATAAAATTCCAGTTTGCAAAACACTGGAACAGTACTTTGACTACATCCAGTTACTCCCTGCTATGGACAGCCCAGAGGTGTTTGGTCTCCATCCCAATGCTGATATTACGTAAGTAGGTCTCAACACATTGAAATCAGAGAATATTTCTTTTAGTATTTGGAAACAAATCCTTATCAAATGTTTAAGTAAAGTATATCCTAGGAAACCTAAGATTCAGGTGAATTTCTCTGTTGAGAGGAACACTTTCTGTATATGTACATTGTTAAAAATGCAGTATCTTCAGCTACATCTTACATGTCATTTTAAAGCAGTGGGAAGTCATTACTTAATCCTCATGACTAATTTTTTTAATTGAAAGCACTGTGAAACTTTTCTATGAACATGTGACAGATGGTTCTATACAGTTCAATTAGAGAAAGTTTCTAGCATTTGCCTTTTGTTTCAAGCAGTTTATTTTTCTGTGCATGCTTGTTAAATTTTCTGGATTGCCATTTAGTTTATAAGCATGCTTTTGGATGCAACTACAAAATTAGGTTGCAATCAGTCCCACCATATCCATTATTTAAAAGAGGCTTTTCAACTGCACCAAGTACTAGCTCCACTTAAAATTTTATCTTTGGCTAAATTCACTCTTTCATTCCAAATAATCTATATATCAGCTTGCCCTTTAATTCCATCTGATATTATATGCCCTTTGAAAGGATATGAACATCATATTTTTTTCATTGGAGTTCGTAATAACTCTGCCATGAATTATTACATTTTCATATCCAGTATGTCTGCATTCCACATTCATTGTTTCTTCATGTAACTATTTTTCTACTTTTAAATAAACAAAATGTTATTCAAATGCAGAGGTACTGTGAAAACCCATCTTCTAATTCTTTTGGAGGAAACAATAATTTCCCAGTCTCAAAGTTGAGAGGCTGATGCCATGTCAAGAGGCCTGTATTCTAAGAATTCTGTGAGAAGTTTTATTGTCAACTCTGCCTAACACATACCACTGTTAGTGTATGCTTGTGAAGAAAAGAATCTAAGAGTAGATTCTGTTTCAAGTAATTCTCTGATACTTGCAAGACTTCCCATCCATAAATGATTAAAGAGCCAAGATTTAGTAGAGAACTAAACAAAGTGTTGAAGACAGACATGCTTTAAAAGATCCAAAATTAGGTCTGTAGGAGAGCTAATTTATAGGAGGAAATTTGAGACTAACACTGTTGGGGGAGTTTTAGTGAGTAGGAGCATCTCTGGTTTCTCTTCAGTGCTCAGTTTTTCTTCCACTTGGTACCTCAGCATATTCCTGTTACCTTAGTCTCTTTTTTTGTCCCCTTTTTTTTGATATTACCTTTTAATTACTTCCTTAGAATTTGAGGAAAATGTTCAACAGCTTCATGCTTTTTTCCATATCTTACCACAGTCTGTTAAAAGCAACTATGCGCAGCTACTGAATTTCATCTTTGACGCACAGATCAAATGGATTAGCATCCCATACAATATAAAAAGTTTTATTCAAATTCTACAAATAATATCTTATCAACTTATGTCAGAGTTTGCAGAAGGCTAACTGCGAGAATTGAAACCCTGAGAGATCCAAGACCTCTCTATGTTACTATTACTGAGAACAAGAAAAATCTTATCTCTCACTAATTTACTGTGGCAGTTTTACAGTTCAGCCAAATGCTCAATCTGTTAGTTCCAATTGTAAGGCTTCAATGTATTTCAATGCTTTCATTTAGGATTTACACCCGAAGTCATTGAAAATAATTTTAACTTGCTGTATGAATCATAGGCTCTGCAAAAGCCACATAGCTAACAAGTACATGAGCAGGAAAGGAATATTCTGACAATCTTTTGCCCAGCCCCCTTCCCAACTGGTTCCCTACTGAAGCCTTAAATGTAGCTGAATTTTTGTTAAGCTATTGGTGAATGTAAACTGGTGAATGTAAGGTTTTGAGCACTGTGCTGCAATAGATATTGCTGTTTTCTACACAAAGCTGAGGCAATGTTTCTGTCACATGCATTTTTGGTTACTTTTCACTTCCAGTACAGAAAATCCCTGATGACACAGATTCCAGCTATCAAATAATGATAGTATGTTACATCCAAACTCTTGAGAAAATACTCTTAATAATGCTTTTTGGAGTAAATCAAAATCCATAGAAAATTAATTTTCTTTTTTCTTCTTATGACACAATTCACTTTACAATACTGCTTCAGGGGAAAACAATATATAAATAGGTACTGAGTGCTTTATCTTACATGCTTTTAGGCAAAACTGACACTATAATCAGATTCATTTAATGCTGCTCTAGCTTCCTTTATGGTTACTGTAGACTTCCTTAACAGTAACAGAGAAAAACAGATCCTTGTAAACTGCAATTTCTCTCATTACAAAGCAGACATCTAAAATACATGAGCTGAATTGGGCAATCTAGACAAAAAGCTGTTATGGAGTCATCTACACATAAATATCTACATGTGACAAGGGCCAGCCCTTCACATGCAACTGATTCTGTTCTCAGGAGCATGGTACTTCCTCTACAGACTTCTGCCATCATTTTATTGTTATTGTTTGCATCTATATTTTATTTGCTATCTAAGGAAAAATTTTGTTGCAGAGTGGTTTTTATGTTGAATATGTCCCAGTGGTATGTAAATAAAATTTCTTCTTGGTATTTGAATCTCACTTCCACACTAGAAAATTATTTTTAAATATGTAAAGATTGAGATACATATTTTGTCTTTTCTCTTTTTATTTACAAAAAAAGTCTTGTTCAAACAGTAATTGTTATTTATACAAGAGTCGCATAATTTCTTCTCTTCAGAAAACTTCCTAGCTTGTTTCATTGAAGGAAAGAATATCTTTGATTCTGTTCCTTTGATGCTATTTTTCAAAAGCTGTTCTCTCCTTTTCCTCACAGTTTGCATAGTGCTTTATTTTTTAAATTGTTTCTATTTTTTTTTAGATTTAGAAAAACTATTTTTAAAATTCTGTAGTCTATTATAATTTAATTGATATAATATTCAGGGAAACTATACCTTCTACATAAAATAGTCTAACAGCAGAATTGAAGAATGGTGCTTACAGTATGAAGAGGAAGGTTCAGATCTCTCTAATCGTTAGTTAAATCAGAAAGTCACAAAGTAAAGGTTACAACCACCACTATGTCATCCCAATTACCAATGAAGACATGAGTCCCAAGAGAAATTTTCTCTTTTCTGCTCATACGTAGTTTTGAATAAATCTTTCATTGTTTTAATGTGCCCATAAATTGAAAAAAAAAGCTTGAGAGTTTTGAGTATAAAGTCAAGGGTTATGAAAAACCCTGAAAGCCCCACCATTCTTACTTTTAGAAGTAGAGATTATATCCTCTGAGAAGCAAACTCCTGGTAGTATTTCTTCTTTTTTTTTTATGATTTATAGTCTTTATAATTGCATTTACAAAATTTTTTACTGAATACTAATAGAAGGAGATGGGTGTCATGTGAAAGTTGAAAAGTAAAGCTGATATGCAAACCTATGCTTTGAACATAAATGTATGTCTTACATCACTCATTGATACACAATTCCTTGTGTAGCTGATTCCAGAAGGTAAAAGTAGGCATTGCTGACACTTCAGTACTTCAGGCTTGCTTTCTTTTTTACTCCCATAGTTCCATGTCACTGGATAGCACTTTATCAAAAATACTCCTGTAATTCTTCTGTTGAAGGCCTGATGTGGTCTACTGTCTTTCCCTATCCAATGCAAACAAATTTAATTCACATTTTTGTATTAACTCAGAATATTAATTTACATTAGCACTGCCCATGCATGGAATAGAAGTTTTCTACCTGCAGGTCTGTAAACCCATCAGCCCTTGTCATTAATCCTGAAACACCTCAAACAGAGTCAATTTACTAATTATTAAAGGGGCAGCTTGCAGTTATACCTTTTCCTGATTCTGCATTACACATTTAAGAAGTAATTAAATGAGCAAATATTCTTCCTTGCTACAAAACTTTTCTTGCTTATTCTCAAGCAATAGCTCTTTAGAAGATCTTAATCAGGAATATGCCATTTCCTTTCCTTTTCTCAGAATTCTTAGTATGATAGGTATTTCTGCCACCTCACAATTTCAGCTTGCAGATGTCCTTCTTATGCCTGAATTAGACACACAGCAAGTGTATAACAGGGAAGGGGGAAGTTCATATTCTTTAAAACTGTGGAAAAGCAAACCTTTATGATCAGTATACTACGGTTGGTGCAGGATGCAAAGGAAACAGTTTTATGTGAGTTTTGATTTGACTTCATGGCACACTTTTTTGTGTGTTACAAAGTCATCATTAACTATTAAAAAATTCTATGTAACTTATATTTTTAATCCTCTCAGATACCAGAAAAATACGTCAGCTGATGTTCTGGATACTATTACCAATATTCAGCCTAAAGAAAGTGGCGGAGGATCTGGAGAAACTCGTGAATCAGTTGTTTATCGTTCAGCTGAAGACATGTTAGAGAAACTTCCTCCAGATTACATACCTCATGAGGCAAGCTAATCTTAATCTTTTTTACTGTTCTCTCTGTTGAGTTTTCACACCACACATTCCAAAAAAGAAACACTGAATTGTACAAGATCATATAAACAGTAGCAGATTTAAGTAAGGAACCAACACCCTTATTTCTACCAGCATGAAGATTTTTTATCTAAAATCAAGACGTCTAACAATTGGCCATGGTGATATGTCAGGGAGACTACACTTGGAGTTCCAAAGCTACTTATGAAAACAGAAACAAATCAGCCTCAACATTTTGTGATAGCAGTCTCCTGGGCTTCTGCGTGAAGTCTTGTTCTAGCAAAATCATGAGTAATTGGGTAGTATCAGACAAAAAGTAAAAACTGCAGCAGTTTTAAGAGGATAAATGTTAGTTGAATAATATATAAATCTAATATTTACTTTTCTGAACACATGGAAAGCTAAGATGTTGCATACGACAACAGCATTTCAACAATTTAGACTTAACTAAATTCCTTCTGTGCTTTTATAATTTAGGTAAAGGCTCATTTAGTTAAAATGGGAGCACTTAACTCTATGAATATTTTTCTTCGTCAAGAAATTGACCGCATGCAGAAGGTGATCACAATTGTCCGCACCAGTTTGAATGATCTGAAACTAGCCATAGAAGGAACTATTGTTATGAGTGAGGCAAGTACTTTTACTACATATGGAATACTCTGCTTTAAACTATTAAATTGATTATTTACTTTGAATATTATTTAATTTTTCCAGAATTTAAGAGATGCACTTGATAACATGTATGATGCTCGAATCCCTCAAGTATGGAGAAGAGTATCTTGGGAGTCTTCCACACTTGGCTTCTGGTTTACTGAACTTTTGGATAGAAATGCTCAATTATCTACTTGGATATTTCAAGGAAGACCAAAAGTGTTTTGGATAACTGGATTCTTTAATCCACAAGGTAAGGTAGTGAAAAAATTTGAGTAGTGACCTATTGAATAGTAATTTAATGGTTATACAGACAGAGTGTGTCACAGAAGCCATGATGAAAAATGGGTTCAATGTGCACTCACAGCCCATAAAGCCAACCTTAGCCTGGGCTAAGTGAATGGAGTGTGGCCAGCAAGGCAAGGGAGGTGGTTCTGCCTCTCTGCTCTGCTCTGCTCTGCTCAGCTCTGGCAAGAGCCCATCTGGAGTGCTGCATCCAGCTCTAGGCCCCTCATAGAAAGGATTTGAACCTGATGGAATGAATGCAAAGAAGGGCCATGAAGATGATCAGAGGGCTGGAGCACCTTTTTTGTGAAGGCAGGAAGAGAGAGTTGGGGCTATACAGCCTGGGTGAAAAAGCTCTGGGGGTGACCTTTATAGCACCTTCCAGTACCTAGAGGGGCCTACAAGACACCTGGAGAGAGACTTTTCACAACTGCATTTAGTGATAGAACAAGGGAGGACAGATTTAAACTGAAAATGGATAGGTTTATAACTGGTATTATGAAGAATTCTTTATGGTGAGGGGTTGAGGAATTGGAACAGATTGCCCAAAGAAGCGTGAGTCCCCCATTCCTGGCAGTGTCTAAGGCCAGGTTGGACTGGATTTCGTCTAGTGGAATTCTATAATTCTAATATTTTTTAATATTTTTTTGGTGACCCTGACCATGGCAGAGGAGTTGGAGCTTGATGATTTTTATGGTCCCTTTCAATCCAAACCATTCTATGTGAATCTTGTGATTCTATGGTTCTCTCATCTTTTAGTCTGACCCAAAAAGTATTCCAAGAAGGAAAACATATGGCTAATAAAAAAAATAATGTATCTTGTTGATTGTAGCTTCTAAAGAATGAATACTTAATAATAATGATACAGCTTTCAAAGAAAATATTGGTTTTCTGTGGTTTGAAACTGTTTAACTCACTCCAAACTATGTTTCAAGTACAGAAGAACTTTAATCCAGAGCAAGATATTACAGTAGCAACAAAATTACTTTTTACAAGCAACCACTTTGTAAGCAACCACTCACTGGAACAACCTTATCAGAGACATGGTAGAGTTCGCGTTTCTGGAGGTTTTCAAGATGTAATCAGACAGTGCTAGATAATCTCATCTGCTCTTCCTTTCCCACAAAATGTTGGACCAGGTGAACTTCCCACATGTCTTCCAACATGGGCTGTTCTATGAATGTTGCACATTCTATGAATGTGAAATTGTACCAGAATTTATATTTTTCTTTCACAGAGAGTCATCAAAATGTAGTTTTATGGTGTAACCATTTCATAGGTTATTTAATGAACAGTTTCTTTAAATTCATCAAAGATATGCTGTGAAGTACAAGTAAACATTATCTATCATTATCTGTTATAGGTTGATAATTTTACCATTTAGAGGAAAGAGGAAGAAAACCAAATTTTAACCATCTTCATGAATCAAAAACCCCATTACCTTATGTGAGGTGTGTGTTCCTATGTGAGAATCTTTTTCAGCCTGCACAACACCCCTACAAAATTCTCATAAGAAACTTCTGTGTGACAGAGATGAGGGTTTTTTTTTGTAGTTTTTGTTTGTTTCTTTGTTTGTTTTTGTTTGTTGTTTTTTAAAATTAGGATTAACCTCTGAAATTCTTGAATGTTATATGAGCTACCTTTGCTTTGTGATGCCTCTCTTCTTGCTGGCCTTCCTACTGCTAGAACTGTAAAAACTGTACTAATACCGAAGTCTGTTTTAGAGTCACTTTCAGAAACAGCTGAAGTGCCTGGAGGACATCCAATTTATTATTAAAAGATGGCATTGGGATGCTAGTCAAAACGTCACTCCATTTGTATCCTAGGTGGCACAGCTGATAAACATACTGATCTCTGGTGATTCAAAAGCAGCACTCACAGTGGTGTAAAAGAAGATAATGGACCACATTCTTTTGACAAATGAAAACATTTAGCCTAATAGGCAACAAACCTGACATACAGATGTTCTTGAACTTTATTACTGCTTCAATTTCTGTGTTAAAAAAAAAAACAAAAGTAGTCCTGCAGCTAGAGAGAGGTTTGCTAAGTACAAAATGTGTTCTATGGGTAGGGGTGAGGTAAGTATATTTGTAATATCAGACTATATTTGTAATACCGCTCACCAGGAAAGTTACTATTAAGTATGCTGTTCTCTGTGTTAACTTGTCTTTCTTCATCTTGATCTCCATGACTCTCAATTCCAAGCAGTTCTTTATCTAGCAGCTTAAAATAGCAGATATTGAGTTTTTGATGAATTCATTATCTTCTGACACACAGAGAAACAACCAAGTATTTGGAACTAGTGTTTCTGGTTTTGTAGCTCTTTCCTTTATAGCATATTCAAACCTCTTTGCCACTCAGTCATCTGTGCTTAAATTATTCAGGCCCTTGTATCTTAAACCTTTCTTATTTCTTCTTATAACTTCTGTAAAGTCTGTGCAAAACAATACTCAAAAAATTACCTAACTTGCTGCTCAATTATGTCATCCTCTGCCTTCATTTGTCTGACACCCTTTTTTCTCCTAACAAAACATACTATTTTCATTCTTCATAGGCACTGCATTGACTAGATTCGTCACATTTACAGTTATTATCATATTCAGACACTATTTTCTGTTTTCCATCAATGAAATTAATTTTACTTCTTTCATTTAAAACATCTTCACTTTTTAGCTAAGTTGTCTTTACATAAACATCAGCTTACATAATGGAAAACTTGTTTGCCTTGAAATTCTTTCTTGAAAGACAACTTTATCATGGATCCTGTTTGCCTTATGAAAGTTTGTAAGTCGGTGTCCTGGCGAAATATTTCTTAATAGAGTAATTTAATAGAAGAAAAAAAGTACATGCCATTAAAAATATATTTCTCAGTGTAATGCACGCTATGCCACTTTTGTCACTTGTTCCTATTTTTGTCCCAAAGCAAAGTTTGCTACCATTAGTCAGGATGCTCATTTTCAATACAACTCTGATTATCTGTCTTTAAGTTCGGTGCAGAACCATGCTAACAACATGAGCAAGATTTTCTATTATCATGTCAGATAAATACTAAGTGTCTGGCTTAATTCCTCAAGGATTCCTGACAGCAATGAAACAAGAAGCAACTCGAGCACATAAAGACTGGGCTTTAGATAAAGTTGCGATACATAATGACGTGCTAAAGCAAACCAGAGAAGAAATCACATCATCTCCTTCTGTATGTATGACATGCAAAGATGTTTCAGTATTAATTTTGGTATTTAGTTTATATTATGCATCACTGAGTTATTTTGGATTGATAGAGGAAAAAATTGCTATTATCTTCACCTTAATGTTTTTTGCTTAGCATAGAAGCCAAGTACTAAGTATGAAGATTTTAATTGGGTTAGAAAAATATTTAATTAAAAGAACTGTTCCATTGTACTACCTGTTTATTTTTGGAATTTATAGTAAAGTTTACATGGAACTTTGTATGACAGAGACTTTATTAAAAAACTTTTGTTGCCCTCCATTTCAGTAGCATTATCTTCTGAAAAAGGACTATATTATGGTTTAAAATGAAATAGTTTTAAGAGATTTGATATCAGATAGTTTTTATTTTAAAACATGTATTTTTTAATGGTTTAAGACAATTATTATGCTTTATATATTGTGATGTATGTGCTTACCCTTCACACAGGAAGGAGTATATATCTATGGGCTCTACTTGGAAGGTGCAGGCTGGGACAAACGAAGAGGCATACTTGTTGAGTCTGCACCAAAGATTCTTTTTGTCCAGCTGCCTGTGCTCCATATGTTTGCTGTTGATTCAACTAGACCTAGGGATTCCAAGCTCTATGTTTGTCCTCTTTACAAGAAGCCCAAAAGGACAGATTTGAACTTTATTACAGAGGTATTTTTAAAGACAGGGAAGTCTCCAGACCACTGGATTCTGAGAGGAGTGGCCCTTCTCTGTGACATCAAGTAAACTGTTTTTCCTACTATGACAGAAGAGAAATATGTGGCACATGTAACAAATTAAATGTGTAATTCTTCTACTGCTCTTTATTTGGTACCTACCTGTCATTATACTAGAAACTGCATTTCAGTCTTGGCTTACTGATTTTCTTTTCTCTGCTTAGAGTAAATTCAGTTTGCCTTGGCTGCTTGTTCACAGGTTTAAAGTAAATCTTTCCAAATAAGTTCATTGCTTGTAGTCTTCAAAGTATGCATTATATTACTTTAAGTGGATATTTACTTTATTAATGTCAAATAAAATGTTGTTAAACCTTAAAAAAAAGCTTTGCTTTTTTACATTCTTTCACATGTACAACTTGTAGTTTGTGTTTCAGTGACACATGATGAAAACAAAATTTAAAATCTCCTTGATACAAATTGAAATTCCTAGATTCTGCATGATACACACCTTATTTTCTGTGAGTCTGTAAAAAACAATATGACAGAAAAACATATTTGATCCATATTTTTTGCTTGGGCTTTCTCAGAATTTGCTTGTTCTTTTTAACTATCTAGATTACGCAAAACTATACCAGGAATGTTTGTGTCTGGAGTATCAGATGGAGACAAGTATGTTTTCTGTCCAGTATGTTAGCTGTGTGGGAACAGAAGTAGAACAGTTCCAACTACTAAATATGGGTGCCTTTTTAAATTAGAGAACCAGATTATTTACAAGTATAATTATTTTTTCTGCATTTCTGCATTTTATATTTTCTGCTGTTTTTTAGCCCTAAAGTGTAGCTTGCAATCCTTGAAATTACTCTCACAGCATTATTCTGTGATGATCCTAACTAAAAGTTTTCCAGACATAATTAGTATTAAACTAATTCTATTCAGGTAGTACTAAACAAGATGTGCAGTCTACGCTATCTCTTTAATAATCTCCAAATGTGTTTGCCTTCAGATACTTTATTTTGGCAACAGAGACTTTCACTTGCACCCCATGACTGGACGATGTTTCTTCTTCCACCATTCAAGAGTGTTCGAATGCATCTGTGGTGGCAAAGTGCAGCTACTTGACAAACGACTACTACTTGACAAAGTCCTGGGCATCTGTTGGGATGATAAAAGGCCTTTCCACGAGTTAGACGCTTTCTGATGGAGGTCACCATCCCAAAATATCCTCTTGCAGAAAGTCTGTGGCATACAGGAAATAACAACACACAGACCCAACATCATGAGCAGACTAACCAAAAGTGAGATCTCTAAACACATTTAAGTAAAACAATTCTTCTCTCTCCTCTATTGATTTACTTAAATTCAAATACAAGAAAACCACTGGTGATGGATAACTTTTACAGTTTTTATGTATTTTTAGAAGTTGTACCACAGAACAACATCTGCAAAAAAGGAAAAAAAAATCTGACTTTGCAATTGCAAAAAACTTTTCCCCAAGTAATCACAATATTGATGATAGAACTTGTGGTGGGTTAACCAGCAGCTAAGTACCCAACTCCTTGCCCCACCCTGCCCTTCCCAAGCAGAATGGGGCAAAGAACTTGAAGATCAGAAGCTGAAAATGAGGGTGCCATGATGACGATAGTTTAATACATGAAGCAAAGCTGCACACACAAGAAAACAGAATTAAGGAATTTATTTACTGCTTGCCACTGGCAGGCAGATATTTAGCCACTTCCTGGTAAGAGCCTTAGCATACATAATGTTTACTTGGTAAGACAGATTCAGTGAGAACAAATGCCCTCTATCCTACTCTTTTCCTGAAGTCTTTGGTGCTGAACATGACATCATGTTTACGGAATATCCCTTTGGACAGTTTGAGTCAGTTGCCCTGGCTTTTTCCTCCACCACGTTGTTGCACACATCCAGTATACTCACTGTGGGGGCAGATGGGAAAATGGTTCATATCCAAAAACCAGCACAAGAACTGTATGTATTAATTCCTAGAAGTTTTTTTCCTGGTCTAGCCTTTCAGCCTAATTACAATGGAGAAAAAGTGTGTAACCTTGAATGCCTCCACATGTGGAAAATATGTACACATTTACAAGTGGAAGTCTGGTAAAATAGCAGGGAAAGTGCAAATTAATGTGCTGAGTTACACAACTTATTCTGAAGATGATTTTATTCTCCGTCCAGTATAATACCAAGAATAAAGATGAATAGTGTATTATCTCAGCTATATCATACATTGCATCAGATCCTTGAGAGCATCCCTTTCTTGTTTGTCAGGGTCCAATCCTCATTTCCCATCTTTTCTCAGCCTGTATAGGGGTTTGTTCCATTCTCTTTTCTCAATACCATGCATTAGTTCACTACATTCAGGTTACAGTGGATGTTAATTTTCACAGAGCTTTCCAGTTAATTTATGGAAATAATCTATGTTTTGTGACAACAATATTATGTATTCAGATGGCTCTTTTTTTGTCTCTGCATGCTTCAAGAATATTTAGGAAGTATTTTCATATGTAGGATAGTATTCTTACACTTCATTTGTTTACAGCCGACTCTTCAAACATCTGAAGAGGTGCGGTTAATGACGTGAACCACATGTCATGCCTCCCAGCTTTCATAATCTATAGGAATTCAAGATCTCAATTCAAGACTTTTTGCTCTCAGGAATCATCTATAGTTCCAGGATATTGTAATAAGCATTAAAATTCCTAAATTAACTCCAACACAGTTTGTTGTGTTTTTTTTAAGTAACTAAACAAAGTTACTCTCTGAACCTTTTAATGCTCATTTGCCATTAAAGTTACTGCTGTTTAAGTTGTGAGACCATGTTGCAGTGCCTAAACTCACAAAGGGAAATCATGTCAGCAAAACACAAATATTTAACAGATGATCAAAAAAAGACAAGTACTTGAAATATGGCATTTAATTAGTCTCTGTGAGAGAAGATCTAACTCATGAAGGTCTGTGTTTGAGAACGTAAAGAAGAACATGTCCAGAATTGGCTTAGAGAGTGCATTTTTCTTTCCTCCCTTGGTGTCACTCAGAAGAACTTTCCTACCCACTTACTTTGCTTTTCAGAGGTAATCCAAGCCAGTGAGACAAGGGAAGGCACTTCTACTCTTTCCTGCTGCTTTAGAGTGGATACCTTAATTGGGAGTCATTGATCTGCTGGTACCTCAAGATACTCACTTTTCACAGAACTTTTTCTTCTTAGGTGATGATTCATGAGAAGCCCAAAGCTTGGCTGTGTGATGAGGTTTTATGTCACAGTGGCTAAGAATTAACAAAATCTATGGAAAAGAGCTTGCAGATGGCAGGAAGGGGAGGATTTGTTTTCTGGCCAGGTTTCTAAATCTCACAAAACCACTGACTGCTAAGTTTTAACTTGAAAGATTTGTTAATTCCATAGAATCATCTTCTTCATCTATATCCTCTGTTTCTGCCTCTAGATTCTGGTGAGCTCTAATCAAAATTTGTTCAGAATATTCATAGTTTATGGAAAAACCTACTGTTTTCTTATTCAGTAATCTTACTCACTGATCATATCCATTCTTAATATTTAAACTAATACATTATTTTTGATAGTCTGGAAGAACATCTGGCAGCAGTATATAAGTGTGTTTCTGACAAAAATACAGAAAATCAAATGTATGGAACATGCAAGGTGTTGTTTTAAGTACATTGATGTTTCTGCTAATTTTTGAATATTTGAGTGTAACTGCATTGCTATGACAAGTCTCTCAATCAGATTTCTACAGAAGCAACTGCTATTTAAACTCCTATACACCACAAATACTTCACCAAACTTTGTTAGATTTGGAACCTGTATCTGCATCACACAAACAAGATATTCCTGAGGTGAGTCTAGTTTTTTAAAAGCCAAAACCCCCTGTCTTTTCCAGTAATTAGCACTGCTTTCAGAGCACCAAGAGCCCTGCATACATTAACTCTTCAAAATTCAGGAAAAATATTTTTTAACTTAGCAATTGTCCAATATAACATTCAAACCCAGAAAAATACTTTAAAACTAGAAATACATTGGGATTTTTATATAGCAGATATTAGTAAGGGTAAATAAGACACTGCTAACATGTCTGACTCATTTCTGTGCCTCTCTATTTCCATTACAATTTCTAATTTATTTGATAAAACTATATGCTGATAACATCATTGAGGACATCAGAACAGTCTCTGATTTACTGCATCGACTATTTAATAAAGAAATCACTCAACCAAGGTATTAGTTACTTAAATGACTAGTAATTAATGAATATCCAGGAATACAAGACCAAACTTACCCAGTTTCCACTATCTTCACATTCCCAGGTGTCAAAAATGATTAGTGATTGCATTCCACCAGTTAAAAAGTTAATTTTTTAGGACTTAAATTCTTGTTTTTTGATTTTAACAATTTGCCCTTTATTTTTGTATCTTTTATTATGAAGCAAGATACTCTTCACACTATTCCTGTGAGATCTAGTCTTTATCAAAATTATTTTAGCATTTTTCATAAATACTGAGGTCTCATCCAAAATTCATCCTTAATATCAGTGCCAACATTTACCTTAATTAACATACAGTTATCAGTATTTTCCACCTAACTCATTCAGCTCCCAGATGTGATTCCACCTTCTGAAAATTAAGAAAACTCTACCTTTTATTATTTCCAGGACAAAATAGACCTAAAATTAAAGAATTTCCTCTCTGACTCCTTGCCTTTTCCCTTACCCCTGTCCCAGCTCCTGGACTTTCCTCGTGGATCTACAACTTCAAATGTCTTACAATATGAACAGGCTGATTCCTTCAATTCACCTTATGCTTCATTTCCCCAAGCAATCATGGCAGGATGTCTTAATAGGTAAATTCTCTGCAGCTTCCTCCATATATTCACTACTCAATAGTTCCTCCTACCAGTGTTCAGATGTTTATGTTTGATATTCAGGTTAGTCAAGTGGTTGTTCAAGAGGTTAGCTGATTAATTTCTCAAAGTCTGCTGGCTAATCACCAAAGTGGGATTTCTGTGAACAGCCAGTCAGAGACAGAATGGTCATTTGCCTTACAGACACAGTAACTCAAAGAGCTGTGTTCAACAGGTAACTGCCCTTTGTCCTTGCACCTCCAGATAACCTGTGAGAAGGTTGCTGGATAGCAATGGAAATGAAGGATGGTTAGGATGACCCTCTCTTTTAGGGGGATGCTTATGATGTGATAAGCAACAGCCTCAAAGACATTGTGGTTAGAAGCTTGTGATCTCCTTCTCACTGAGCAAAAAAACTCAAAATACTGTAACATAAATGGCCATATAAATGAAAGCAATTAAACCTGTATAATGACAATCTAGAGAATTTAAAGAGTACCCTTCTCTCTCTCTTTAGTCATAGCCATAACACATTGGGAAATCCAAGAAGCAGGTTCCCAATTTCACTCATTCATGCAGGGAATATTTTGATAGGAAATGCTAGATATAAAGTTTTATTTCTCAAGAGACACATCCTATCCCTCTTCAAGAGACATTTTTCTCAAAAATCCATTAGATACTGCAGACAAGCAACTAAATGCTTGTCTAAGCATTTGGGAAGCATTTTACTGAGGGGATACAGGTCCTACCTATAAGGCATCTAACAGTCGAGCACACAGAAATTCTCTCTGTCTCTTTGGAAAAGACCAGTATTAGACCATTGCACAAGATGTACAAAGCAGTCTTCCTCTTCTGTACTGAGGTTTTCCTTGGTAGGAAAATAGTGAATGGAGGCATTTCTGAACAATTTCCTCATGGAACAAAAGCTACTACAACAAATGAGGGAGATGGAAAAGTAATATTTCAGTCAATTTTACTTAATAAAGAATAAGAAAAATTATCCTTTCTTCCTTTGTTCTGTGGGTCATTGCTTCCTATTTCCTTGAAAAAAATGAGGAGAGAAATTGAATTATTTGCTGAGAATTTCTTACCATCATTATTTCATCCTAGCAGCCTTCTGTAGCCCAAACCACAATTCTTAACAAAGCTTTTTCAACGGGGTTTTAATATGGAAATTTTAAATAGGAGTCAGAGATTTTGGTAAGAAATTCCAACTGTAATAAAAAAATTATTTTCTATTATATTACAAGACTGCAACTAGCTTTGAAATTTCTAATTCTATAATTCTAAGATTTTTAAATAAAGGAATGACTGGATCATATTCACGAATTGACACAGTCATATGAATTCTTCAATAACATTTTAAGGAAAATATTTAAATCAATTTATTCTTTATAAGACAGAGAACTGTATTGTATTGAAATTAAATACCTATCTAAATCATTCCTTCCATACAATCATTATACAGAATAAATTCCACAAAGCAGCTAGACTCCAAAAGTAGATACAACTATTTCAGTTCATTATGTAGTTTACAAAACTTCAGTAAAAAAAAAAAATTGCACTCCTTTCTCTGTCGTCATCAAGACATGTATAGCCCAAAGTGTACAAGCCATACTGTCTGACAGCTGAGAAATAGAGTTGTCCATTACCTACAACCACACCCTTATGTCTGGAAAAACATGTGTGCAACAGATTATGTTCATTAATTCTGAATCTGCATCTACAATTATGGAAAGCTGGTTGATTTCTACAGTTTAGCTTTTAATGAGCTTGGAAGGATCTTTACTAACAGTTCCTCTTAACTTTGTAGAGAAAAAAGTGAGCCAAAGAACATTCATTACTGCAGCACACTACAGGTCTAAAACACAACAGCAAATGGCTCTTGCCTTTCAGGCACTTGGGCAACACTTGTACAGCCACTGTACATGGCAGCCACTCCCTCCAGTTTTCATTTAAATCCCGAGTCTCAGAAAACAATTCTCCAAATATCAGCAAGCCTGTACCCTGCAACTTTAAACACACACGTACAAGGTAGAAAGGAATAAAATTCCACTAAGAGTTCAGATCTATTTGCACCGAGATCCAAGAGTATATCTGTATCCCAAACAAAGTTTTTATGAAAGATGATGTTTATAAATGCTAGTAGTTACTGGTCGTGGAGAAGCATGAAGTGCATAACTTGCAGTTAAAACTGATAACATTCCTTAGGATACTGCCTAGGGGAGCTTAGGAAAATGTCTGCTACTCAGCAAATGTCACAGCAGAAACACACAATTTCTCCGTGATACAGATTTTTCCTTTCGGAAAGAAAGACAAAGCATTCAGTCTCGTGGACCAGAGATGTTACTTTCTGCATATTCAAGTCAAGTGGTGATCACTTTCAGATAGCAGAGAGCCCAAATCCTTGATAAGGCTTTGTGTATTGCCTGCAGTTACATTTATGCCATCTTCACAGAAAGGAATTATCAGGGGAGATTATTGAAAGAGACACTGAACTTCACCAAAATGCAGTTTTGTCCTCAAAACATGGTCAATTGCATTAAGAATGCTGTAATGGTCATAGAAGGACAATGATCCCTGTGTTGCAGTGTAGCTGCAAGGCAGCTCCTCCTTAATACATGAGAGGTCTGGTCCAGCTGGAAGGTAAAGGAACAAGAGAGCAGTTACAAAGTCCTGCATTTTAAATAGCATTTACAGACTTTCAGCTACAGAACAAGAAGTGCTTGCCTCAACAAACAAAATTCTGAAGTTGAAAAATCTTCATCAACTCGCTGCATTGTATTTTTCAAATTGAAAGGATCACAGCTCCTTTTAAATTTGGATAGTGTCATTTTAATGATTCACTTACTTTCAAACTGTTCTGCTGGCATAATCTGTTTGCATAATCACTGATAAAAGATCAAGTTAAATTTGATTATTAAAAACATGAATAAATATAACAAAAATCCAAGACTCAGGTTTGAGACACAATTTTCAACAGTATTTCCCCACAAAAAAGATTTGAATTTATTGAATAAATACTTTTTCCAGCTCCAGGAAAATGACCTTCTTTTAATACAGTCATTTCAGTCAACAGGATTTGTTTAGTCTTGTGATAATACTATTTTTATAGGTGCAGTGAAAATGTGCCTTTTCAGAGCTTACTCTGATCTACTTTGTTTTTTTCCTTTATTCAAATAGAAAACACTAGTCTATGTGTTTTGTTAGAAGTATAGCAATTTGGCAAGAAAATAAACTCTCTTGTGTTCCAGCAGGTCCTCGGAGATCAGAGGGTCAGAGTGCAGCTGGGATTGATTTCTGATTATAACCAACTTGGCCCTAAGTGTGGTCATGTTCAATAGAAACTTCCAACTGCAGTTTCAACCCCGTAGTCCGGTTGTGTTGAATAGGGACTTGTGCAATCACAGATCCACAAATACTGTGGTTTAGTGAATCAATAGAAATATAGATTCAGAATTGAGGTTGATAAACTCACTTTTTGCAATAGAGATAAAATAATAACAATAATTGTGCACAGAAGCTTACCAAAAAAGGCATCCTTGCTTGGGTGGAGGGAGAAGAGAGAAGAATAGAGGAGCCCATCAATGGTCTCCAAGGTCCTTGTGGGTCTTCTTCCTAACCAGGTGATATTTCTACCCTGCTTGTACACAACCCAATCTTATAACCCTTCTCCTCCTTCTGTATATCATGATCTAAGGGGGGAATTGAGTAATATAGCATGTTGTAGCTATGTATGTAGCATGTATATAGCACATACTTCATTGAACTTATTAGCATATGCAGAGTTACTCTCCAAAGTAAAATTCCTGCTTTCAATAGGATGTATGTCACCATTGTAGCCCTGATGATGCTTTTCAATGGAGGCAAAAGCAGCTGTCCCTCTGCTGCACACAGGTGCTGGGAATCATCTCAGAAGATGAAGTCTTAACTAGAGAATTTAATTAATAAGCATAGTGCAGAAAACAATAGAGAGCAGTAAAGATCAGCATGTAAAAAATGTACACCAAGCTAAGGTTTCTGTTGTCAGGCCTGAAGGTGGTAATTTTTCTTTTTTTTAATCTTTATTTTCTCTCATTTTAGAAAAGCTGAACGAAGTATCTTTCCGGCCTTCAGTCAACCAAACCACCATGGTAGATTCGTTCTGAGATAGCTGGTGAGATATAAGTGCTGCCCTGGCAAGTCACACTCTGAGGTTTTTAATGATTTGATGAAAGTTACATTTCTAAAGCACCAGACTGACACTATGAAATTAACACACATCATTCATATTTAAGCTATTAACTTGTTTACATTCTAGCTGCATCTAACTGACCAATATGAAATGTTTTCCTAACTTCCTTGTTCAATATTAAGCTTTCCTTCCAGCTCTGATGGCTTTCTTCCAGATTCTGGGGTAGAATGTCACCAAATATAGGTACTTTAGTGAAGGTTTAGTTCTACCAGTCAGTGCAAAGTAAATAAATAAGAACAGTAGTATGAATCTAGCATAAAGTGGATTCAGAGCCTTCTTCTGCTAGGAAAATATGTATTCTAAATCCTCCAGATTTACACATCATACTACTGCCAGGACTAACCTGTCCCCCATCTTCTACTTAGAAACCAAGCTCTGAGGTGCTCTGCATGCAGCTCTGCAAATTCAAGTTATAAATGGATAATTATATTTACTATTATTAAACCTAATAAAACACGGATATCATGAACAGCATGAAGGTCACCATAATGCCCAAGCCTGAACAGATTCAGAGTAAAATAAAAGAAAACAAGAACTTGAAAATGTGGGGGACAGGATCGCAGAAGCAGTACCTCTACTTTTTCCTTTCCCCAACCCTTGACGCTGCCACCTCTCGACTCCCGCCCGCGAACCCATTGCTGCCTGTGGCGGCTCCTCGTCTCTGCCACGCGGGGCCGGCCCGGCCTGGGCTATACCTGGGCCGACCCCGCCCCGCCTCCGCTACAAAAGCCGCCGCCGGAGCCCCCTGCGTATCTGCGGCTGCTCTGCTGTGCTAGCTTCGCTGTGGAGCCTCCGTGGGGAGTGGGAGCTGGAGTCTTGTCGGGCCCCCGCGCATGGGGAATCTCCTTGGACATGCCCTTCCTGCCGCTCGGCTTCGCTGTCCTGCTGCTGGCGACCGCGGGAAGTTCGCTCCCGGTGAGGCGGGTGAGTGCTTGCGCTGGGCGCGGGGTCCCCGCGGAGCTCCCCATACACTGTGGGACGGCCCCGGCCCGGCCGGCGCCCTCAGGGCATCCCGTGGGGGCTGGCTCCGCTGCAGTGCTGCCGTAGCCGCGGCTTCGGGTGCGCCTCGAAGAGAAGTCAGAAGTTTTAAACCCGTCACTTTTTGGGCGCCCCCGCCAACTCAGCATAAGCGGCGGCCGCTGGGGACAGTGGGGCTGGAGCGCAGTGAATTCTCCGCGCCTCGGAGACGTGCCGGCCCCGCCGGGGGTCTCGGCGGGCGGGCGTGGGCTTAGGGCGAACGGAGCGAAGGAAAGAAGCAGACACGCTGTTATGCAAGGGCATTATCCTCGAGGTAATACTCCCCCCGGCACTTACAGGAAATAACACGCGTGTCTGTAATGGCAAACAAATGTAGTGCCGTGGGAAAACCAGAGCAGGGTCCTGGCGGGGGATTGTAGGGTCGGCTGTGACACAGCATTGAGGGTGGGAAAGCAAAATATGATCTGTGTGAAGAGCAAGAGGAGACGACGGGGAAAAGGAAAGGGGCGGAATGATGGACAGAGAATGCTGACTGGTTTGGTGAACTGGGGAGAGAGATGCAAGAGAGACGGGGAGAGATGGAGGTTAGTGTTGAGGTAGCAGCAGGAGGCTACTGCTGTAGGGAGAGCAAGGAGAGGCTCAAAGCTGGTGGTGTGGGCTGCAGAGGTCAAGGAAAGGACAGTCTAATCTGATGATGGACCGAATACACTGTCCAGTTTCTTTCCAGTTCCTAAAAGCTTTTGTGTTACAGATTTCTACAATACAGCACTGAGAGGATCTGTTTAATACCAAATTGGGGAAGCCTGTAGGCTTGCCCAACAGGTTGGGTTTTCTTGGTGGATTTGTTTTACTTGCATCTACCTCAGGCCCTTAAAGGTGCAACAGGCACAATTTGCCCTAGGGAAAATTGCAATTAAGAAAATCACTTCATTATTAAGATGACCAGACTCTGAAACAGGGGCCCAGAGAGGCCAGGGAGCTACCACCTGTGCAGGTATTTGACAAGCTAAATCCCTGAGCTACTGGAGCTTCGACCACAGAGCAAACTAACAGTGGAGCTGCCAGCAGTAGAGAATCAAAGTGAAGTACATTTCTAAGTCAAAGGGCCTTTTTTACCTGTATGAAGAACCAGGAGAAGGTGAGAAGAAAGAGGCTTCCGTGGCCGCAGCACTGTACTTCAGTCATGCAGTAAAACAAGTACTTCTAGAGCCTATTCTGACACTAGAGGGTCTTATCTGGCAATGTCTCTAGGGCAGTGATTGTGCTTGTTGTATGCTGAGAAACTGAAAGAAGTACTCTGCTCAGTCTTAAGTGTACAAAAGTATGAGACTGGCTATCTGAATTATTTTCTCAGGTTCAGTTTAGAATAGTGTTAAAGGTGATATTTAAAGGAAACTGAAATAGCGCTGCGCAGGCAATAGGAGGTAGTAAAATCTGTGAAAGACAGGTGTGAGAGAAAGGCAGAATGATGTGATACAGAGTAGAAGGAAGAAGAATTTTATTGGTGTCTGACTCATGTTTTACTTTGACTTTTTCCCCTCACTCCCTAAAATGAGGGAGGGAAGAGGAAGAAGAGAAAGCTGAGAATGTATGTAGAAGGAAAAATTTTAGTCTGTGTCTTTAGTTTATATCTGAGGTGGTGGTGCTGCTTACATGCCGTCATCTGAAATGCAGGATAACAGGTAATTCCTAGCTCTACAGCATTAAGGGCAGTAAAATGACCAAGAGTTGGTAGCACAAGGCTGCATTGCAGAATCTCATTTCTAATGAAAAATTTGTGTCCTTTCCTTGTTTGGCCTTGAACAGTGAAGCCCTGCTGCTGAGAAAGCTGATAGGCAGCTGGCCACCAGTTCACTGTCATCCAGCCCTATCTTGGATTTGGATTTCAGATCCTGCTTTTCTATGTAGTACTTTTTCTCAGAGGTTTGATAAGATAATCTCAAAAAAGTATTTTAAATATCAGCGAAGAGCAGAAAAGAGTTATGCAATAGCTCTGATTTGGAGGCTTCTGTTCTTCAAACTACCCCTGCTTTTGTTTCTGAGGCTAAATGGGAATAATAGATGTGATCTGGGTAGAAGTAGACACAGATGAATTCAGTGGAAGGGCTAGATATTTTGCTCTCCTCACCTCTTATTTTGAAGTGTTTTGGTATAGGAATAGAAAATCACATGTGTAAATATCAACATTGAATGTGGATGTGTGTGAATGTTACTGATGCTCTCAGTTACTGTCGTGTTACTAAGGCTTATTTAGATACAGCAGCCGACTGTTCTCCCCATCAACAGCATGACTTTGTTAGGTTGCAGGTGTTAGGGTCATGTATAGTTACTGCTACTTGCTCACCCTTTTGAAGCCTGCTGCAGCTGCTTTCTAGTTCTGCATGCAGCATCTGCTTCTTTAACCATGGGTGTATAGGATTGAGTATTTGTCTCCAGGAGGGCTAGTTTTAAATCCTAATAAGGTTTGAGGAAAAGATGCAGTGTGAGGGAGGTGGTTTTAAATGCTTTGTTAGTCTGCTGTACTCTGCCCTTGAGGCCCCCAAAGTGTTTGCATGCCCCAGCCCAGGCTTGCAGGACCATGCCTATTTTGACTTGTATTTTTTTACATGCTCTAATGCTGAGAAAACTGAACTATGGTTCCGGACTATCACTGTCGTATAGATCTATGTTCTTTAGAAGTCATTAGGATGGGAAAGTGACTGTAGTAGAGCTTGTCTGGAAAACAAAGAAGTGAACCTGTAAATTGCCTTGCAGAAGTGAGGGTGGTGAGTTGGACTGTGTCTCGGTTAGCTGGATCCTCACCTGGGCAAAAATTCCTCCAGTAGTAGGTTGGCTGGAGGTTCTGAGTTACTCCTTTTCTCCATTTTCTGTTCCCAAAAGCTTCACTGAACTGTTTTTTGGTCTTTTTTTATTGCCTGCACTCTGAAAATCAAAATATGCTAGACTAGAGTCAGCAGCACATACTGGCAGAGGTATTGAAAGTAGTGGAGGAAAGGGTGGACAAGGTCTGACACTGCGTCATTTTGCTGTAGTTATTATTCAAGGATACTTGGCTAGCTTCTAGGTAATGGGCTGCTTTCCCAGGAATATGGCCAGGTTCTTAAAAACTTAGGATTTGTAGGCTATTTAAGTTTGTTACTATATTATTATGGTGTAAAACTTGAATTAGATGATTGTGTTACATAATTCAATGTGGATTAAATTGCTGTCCCAAGTGATTAAGGCCTTCATGTATTCATAAAATATTGTGGGGATTTTTTGTTTGTTTTGTTTAGACAAAATTCTAATTTTCTGGAAACTTTATAAAGCTAATGACAGTGTTTGTGCTATAAAGCCAGATGGTCTATCATAGCAAATCTGATTATAAAAATTAAAAAGATTCTTGTTACAATATCCCAAACATAACTATGCTGAGAGGGGGTGAGTATGGCACATTGTATTTTGGGCTTAAGGAGCCTAGGATAAGGAAATGTAGTGACAGGACAAGGGAGAATGGCTTCAAACTGAAAGATACTTGTTTTAGATTAGATGATAGGAAGAAATTCTTTACTGTGAGGGAATTGAGGCACTGGAACAGGCCCAGAGGAGTTGTGGATACCCGATTGCTATCAGTGCTCAGGTGCCAGAGCTTTGAGCAGCCTGGTCTAGTAGGTCTATGTCCATGGCAGAAGGATTTGAACTAGGTGGTCTTTAAAATCTCTTTCAGCCTCGGCCATTCCATGGTTCTGTGATCTCAAAGGGCCAAAGGAAAGGACTGCATTTCACACAACAGAACAATGACTTGGTCCTTGGCATTGTTTAAAAGCTCTAATATCTGCTACAGGAAAGTTGGTGAAACAGCTCTTAAATCCTTGCCTCTATTTCTGTAGCTGTGACCTTACCACCACCATTTCCCCACCCCCAAACTAGGAAACAATCTGATAGTTCAGATCAAAGTATTCTAGGGAAAGTGTAGACAGATACAGCTGGGCATGGAAGGACAGATATTATAGCTGTACAAGTACATGTTACTCTCCTTTGTGAGAAGAACCTCTCACAAAAAAAGAGTATTCTCAAAATGAAATGGAAGTGATGGGGCTTTGCAAAACTAAACCTCCTGCACTCTGAAAGTTATGACTCTATAGCTGAGATAAAGTTCAGTGAAACTGGGCCTGATCTACAGAACATAAACAGTTGTCTGCCTTCTGTCAGATTGTTAAAGGTATTATTATATCCTGTTTCTTCAAGCCTGTATAAATAGGGCTTTAATTTGCCGTATTGGTTTATTGCCAGTTACTTGAGAGGACACACTAGGAGGAGCTGTTATGTCTGAGATCACAAGACCTTCACTAGGTTTTAACTTGGAAATAGTCAAAACTTGATTGTTTCCTTCTGCAACGCTGTAGGGAAATGAAAGCTATTACCATATTCTTTCATGAACAGCTTTTGTGTTTCTATGATAAACCAGTGTATCTACTGCCACCAAGGCTGCCTGCTCAAGTTTCGTTGTGCACTACATCAGTTCTATTAGTTTGTGCCTTAACAAAAGTGTACACAATAGCAGGTATGTCTCTGTTTTAAAAATAAAAAAAAAAATTCAGCCAAACAGATAAGAGACCTGTTATTTAATCTCTACAATGTTTTCTTGTGAGCCCAAATTAAAACATCAGGCAGGAACTCATTTCATTAAATAAAACTTCCTAACCTAACTACTAAATCAAAACAGAGTTTATTGCTTGCATCCAGTGCTTCACATTAGAAGAGGAATAGGGTAAGCAGTATCTAGGGATCTCTAACTTACCAAGTAGAAGGTAATTCCTTCAGATACCATAGTTTCATATGCAGCAAATTTGAGCTTATGAAAAGTGAAAAAAAGTTTGGTGGGGGTAGCTGAATAATGTTTTTGATGCCTTGTTTTGTTCAGTGTTGGAAACTGGTGTTTATGAATTTCAACCACACTGGGCTATGATTGCTGCATTCCAGTGATCCCTTGCCGTGGTATGAATGTGGAGGAGCTTAGGAAATATTCATTGATCTTCACAGGTGGGAGGACAATCTCCAGAAAAAGTTGCAGCAGCATCATGATCTGTGATTTGTAAACATAGACATGAAACACCCACTGCTTCCGCTGCTGAAGGAATGCAGATGAGTCTACTCATAATGCCAGGAATATGGACCCATGCAAAAGGAAAATCCCTACAGTTTTATTTGGACTGCCAAAAGCTTTAAAGACAGTGTTCCAGGGGTACTGTATGGCACATCTTTGTGGAGGAGAACCTGATTAGATTTCTACCAGTTGTCCTCCCCTTAATCTTTATGCTCTTTCTTCCCAAAGAAACAAACAACTGCCACTGCCCCTGATGTTCATGAATGAATTGATACAGGTTGCTTAAGTGTGGCCATGATAATATGAACCGCTCTCCCAAATGTTTACATGAAATTGTGAGCAGGCTGTGCCCCAAGGTCAAATATGTTTTCTTAACAGTCTTGTAAATACTGCAGTTATTGTATAGAGAAAACAGAGGCTTAATTTAATAGAATAAACAATCAAAAATATGGTAGCAGTATAGAGGAAATTGTAGTTTAGACATGTGAAAAAGAATATTTCCTTCGGCTGGTCATTTTACTCACTACATTATATTGCTGTTTCACCACAATTGATTGTTAATAGATTGCTAACTTAGTGTAGTCTAGTATTGACTGCTATTTTTCTTGCAATAGATTGAATTTCATTGTTAATTTGCCTTCTCACCGTTTTTTTCCTCAATTGTTTTATGACGGCTTTTAGAATTACCATATTTTTGTCTTGTGCTTGTCTGTTCATTGAGCTCATCTGCATTCACCTGTTCTGTTCTTGCCTTGTCCCACTTGTGCACATGCCCTGCCACTCTCCCAGTGCCTTCTCTGATAATTTTGGGACAATTTTTGAGACTTGCTTTGTATTATTGATAATACTGTTTTACCTATGTGCTCTCTGCTGCTCTGTAGGACAAGTTCAGGAAAAGGAACCTGCTTTCTTGTTGTACCTTGGAAGCAGCTAAAGAGTTGGGACCTTTGTAGAAGAACCTTTCTGCATGTGTAAAACTATTAATCCTATGAGCACAATTTAGAAGCTTGTGACTCTTTTGGTGTCCTGCTTTTTTCCACTACCTTCTGGATCTCTGGTTCTTTAGAGAAAAGTGAGCATGAGTTAGCTTGTCATCTAAACTTTGTTGTAATGGGGGCATATCTGCTCACCTCTTACTGTTGCGCAGGCTCATTTTTCCCCGTCCCTTCTGTAAGATTGCACTTCTCCCCCTCCTCCCCAGCTGCCCCTTCTCTCCATGAAGCAGTTTCTTTGTTAGATTTAATGAGTTCAGGGCAAAAAGGAAGGGGGATGTGCATATGGGCACACCTGAATAGAACAATCTCTGAAGTCTTGTTCTTTTCAAGACTTTCTTTTCTGACTAGGTTGCTTTGGTAACTCCTCTGACATCTGGAGTTCTGGTGCTGCTCAGTACATCAGTCTGGAAGCTGAATCACACTGAAAGGCCTGGCATCAGGTGAACCAAAACACTTCTGTGAGCAGCCTGAGGGAGAGCAGTGCTGTCCTATAAATCCTTCTCTAAATGGGATGAATGGTGACTACTGAGACTTTTGCTTTGAGCATGTCTCTAGCACATGGCAGAAGCATATGGAACTGTCCTCTTACACCCCAGAGCATGTGTTTGTGGCATCATGAGTAGGCTGAGACTTGCCGTTATGTGTGGACAAGCCAAAAACAGATGAGAAGTTCAGCTCCAGAAGCACCCTCCCAGCTGATCTGGCTCTGCTTAGGGTGGGTATTTCTCTGGTGCTTTGAAAGATTGTCCAGCTACCTGTGTGCACGATGTATGTGCTGAAGCAACTTGAGGAATGGATGTCAGGCTTTACTCTGATATCTGTCAAGCACTCAAGAGAGGTACAAAAGTCATTCCAATGAAATGGCTGTATTGCACCTTTTAAAACCAGGTTATTTCATAATATATAGCATTCATCTATCTTTTCCTGAGTTTTGGTAGCAGTAAACTTTTATATATTATACGAAACAACCATGATATTCTTTCATTTGCTAATATTCCTACTCCCATTTTGCTTCATAGGTATCAGTGCTGCTCATGTGACCAACGTCTCCTGGATGCTATATTCGTCCTTATGCATTATTTAATTGTGAAAACTTTTTTTTCTTAAAGCATATTCCAGTTTTCAATTGCAGCTTAGCTTTTTTTACGATTGAATTTCAGATTTTATTTCTCATGTAACCAGACTGAGACAAATTCTGCATATGCTCATCTCCTTTAGGAATTCAATCTTTCTTGACATCTGAAAGAAGCCCTTATAAAATGAATGTAATTGGACTTTGGCTGTATAGAATGTGACTGGGGAACATAAAGGACAGATGACAAGTACGTGTCTGTCGCAGTTTTGGAGGCAAGCACATGACTGAACACACCAAAGTTCATGCAACAGCAGCCAAAGTTAATTGTTGGGCACCTCCTTTTATAGTGGCTTCAAATTTCCCATGCGTACACACCTGGTTGGTTGGGTTCTTAACACTGCCCAGCTCACTGGCTGATATGTCTGCATTCATCATTGACTAGGATTGGCTGGGGTCCCCTGTTCAAATTTGAATCTGAATTATCGTTATCATACCTGGGGACTTGTTTACTTCTATTCTCTAATGAGCTTAGGCTGGTTGAGTTGATGTGTGTTATGGCCAATATATATGTGCAGCTTACAGACCAGCTGTAGCTGTCACAGGTGACTTCTCAACTGCAGCAATGAGGCCACAGTTCTCTAAGAACCTTATAGAGCAAATAAATCAGAAGATTACATTATTACCATTGGTAGCTGCCAAAACCTGTGACCACCTTCAACAACCCAATCAAACCAAAATAGACTTGAAAATCACTCTAAAACAGAACTAAATTTCTAAGGCATTCTAGAACGTATCTTTAAGTTTGCTTTAACTACGTAAGGCATTAGGAGGATAGTAGGTGAGGGGGTATGGTTATGTCCCTGCCATTGCAAAGATCTCATCACCAAGTCTTTAATCTTTTTCAAGGTGACATAGTCAGCTTTTAATGGAGAACAGAAAGGACAAAGGGTTTGGGCTCTGTTAAATGGAGGGACTTTTTAAAAATTCACTTGTTACATTTGAGGTCATGTATGCACAAAGCATACAGGAAAACACTAGATGTTCACGTTAGGAGGAACCTTGGTGGATGTGGCTTAATATTGTGTTCTGTGCTGCAGTTCATCTCTAAAGCCCCAATGCTGGGGATGGGTTGGAGACATAATAACTTTATCTTGACTTCAGTCTAGTACCTTCCTGTGATACTTACCTCTTTCCTAGCTTTTGATTGAGCAGATGATAAACCCTAGGCACAGTGTGCCGTGTGTATTGTCAGCAACTTAGCAGATGTTTTTGCTCTCTCCTGTTTAGGAGACTGTCTCTGAACTATTGCAGGTAAAGTAATGGCAGAAGACTTACTCCCTTTGGGAGTAAGCTGTATCTGCTACTTTGCTGCTTCTGCAGATGCCTGGTAGAAATTCTGAAGTACGGGCTTAATGTGACTACTAAGCTGTGGTGTGAAAAAGTAGTTCTTGTTACCTTTCAAATCTGGGAGAGACTTAGGTGCCTGGTATTTTCAGTCCTCTTTCACAAAATTCATTTTCTGACATGCACAGGCTCCTGGTAATGCAGTAGCCTCCCCACAGATCTTCTTCAGGATGGAAATTGATAACTTTGTCTCTCCTCTGACATGTCTGGAGTTGTACTGAAGCTACTGAAGACTTGCTGTAAGCGATTTTGATATGCAGAAAGAGTTGGGTGTAGGAAGCATTGAGAAATATCAAGTGTCCTACTTTGTTTTATATGAGCGGGGAAACCAGGAAATTCAAAAGGCATGATTTATAGGTTACAGAACGTTCTATTCAATGACTGCTTTATGAAATTATTAATTTAATCATCCCAATGTGATCTTTGTGTTCTTCAGGCTAAGAGTAGCCCCATGACAGCTGGAATAGGATGGCAGAGCAAAGTACCTGTCATGTTCGCGAAGTCCAGAAACATGTTGCCTTTATAGCTGGTTGTGACTTCTCTACAGATGTTTCTCTAAATTGTGCAGAAGAGGTCTGTACATAGAAATCTATATTTTGTTCCTTTCAGATAGAGTAAGAATATAACCATCAGTGCTTGAATTTTTCACTCTGCTTCAGTGATGTGGTGATGGAGTCCTGGCTAGCTCTCCCCCATGGCACCATGCTGAGAGTGGGGAACAGATGTCAGGAGCTGAACCTTAGAGCTGCTGCTCTACAGCACTTCCTAGCTGTCAGCGCAAGGAGGAGGTAAAGGATTGAGGAGGAGGCTCTCAGTTTGTACTCCAGGGAAAAGTTTAGTCCTCAAAAATCAAGCACTGAGAAGTCTTGAGCATCTCTGTGCAAGGGTTTTTATCGGAAGGCAGTTCAATGGGAGGGTGCAATTCTTTGACCAACGGGGAATCCAGGCGGGAGGAGCAATGGGAGAGGATTACAGTTGAGGCACCAATATGGGAACACAGGGGGAGGGAACAGCTCACATAAACCAAGAGGACATCAATTAACAGGATTGATGGGGGACTCCCTGGAACAAGGGGCTGGTAAAAGGGGTGGTTGACAAGCCAATGGGAGGGGAGACAGTGAACTTCCTGGGTAAAGGGGCAGGGTTTACAATGATAGATAGGGAAGGCACTGGAATAAGGGGTTGGGTTACAATGATAGGCAGCATAGGGGAGGATACAACTTAGGGTGGAACCAACAACATAAGGGAGGAGTTCTTAAGAATACAGAGGGTAATTAAACCAAATACAGTGAACACACTGCAATGCTTTAGTGTGTGAAATTGAGTAGTGAGGGGACCACCAATATCTAGGGTAACAGCCTGTCTTCTGTACCCCAAAATCATCAGAGCTGCTGTTGTGGAAGGAGCCAGGCCCTGTAAAGCACTTAGACTTCTTTGTCTAAAGTCACCTCTAAAAGGGTATTGATTGAGTTGTGGATGGGTTACAAATAAGATATATGAATCGCTAGATCAGTGATAATCAGTTAGGTCAATCTCCATCTTGCTCCTTCAGTCCTGTTCCTCCCAAATAAAGTTGTTCTGCTGTACAAAGCTTTATATGCAGAATGAATTAAGCTTTTAGTTTTTATCCCTTGGGATGGGAAAATGAAAGGTATAGTATTTGGTCTAAATTATTTGAAATAGCAGTTGGTCTTTGCTTTTGTCAGATGCTGTGATGTTCTCTAATATACTGCCCTTTCTATTACCACTTCTTAATGAAGACAAATTCATCAAGTACCATTTGAAATACATTACTCTAAGAATAACAAAAAAATCCCATTCCTTTTAAACTCAGTGACACTGCAGACAGAGTACACTCTGGAGAAAAAAAAAAGACAGAATGCTATTATGTGCTGTTTACAGTGACACTTGTAAATTGTGTGGCAAATTAATTGAAATATGTTTGTAGTTAACTTCTTTCAAAAAGCCCTAAATCCTTAATATGTATGACGTCTAAATGAAATACAGAGCATCACAGATGGCATGGGTGGCTTTCAGATATAAAGGTAGTCAGAAACATCCTGTTTAAACAGTAATTCCTTTTTAAACAGTATTTCAGAAAATGAAATTCCAACACATTCATTGTTGTGATAGATGTGCTTTGAGCCTAGATCTTGGCAATCCTGTTTATTAGTTGAATTGAGTAAAAGTTGACACAGGAAACTTGAAAACTTGCACTCATTACATTCATCTTTGCTCCCTATGAGTTTCCAAGGGGCAGTACTTTAACTTTTCGATTAACTGTAGTTAGAGGAGATACTTGTGCTAGAAGAAAACTGTAGAATAATGATTCTAGAACTATTCACTATGCTCTGTATTTGTTCATTGTTCTTTAGGGATTAAGACACTTAATGGTAATGAATAAGGCTATTGAAGCTGTGTAAAATAAAACTGATTTTATTGCTAATAAGATGTAATGATAAAGGAATGTTATCTTAATAGTTGGAACTCTTAAATTAATGGCCTTGCAATAACAGATACGGTTTTAAATTGCAGGAAACAAAGCTGGAGTTGGAAACAGCATTTCTTGATTTCTTGCTTGTTTTGATATCTAAATGACATTGGAAGCGCAGAATGGCTGAGGTTGGAAAGAACCTCTGGAGATAATCTGGTTCAGCCTTCTTACTCAAGCAGGGCTACTTATTTATTTGTATAAGGTAATCTCAATGCCGATGGGTCATTGAGCCTGTTAGAGCTCTGTATTTCCTGATCTGTTTTCCTACTTGTTGCTTACACTAAATGGGTAGTGGGACATCCTGTAATGGTTGAATAAAGCTTTTGTCTTGTTCCTTGCTCCTGCCTTCTTTTCTCTCTGCCACCATTCATCCATGTTAATTAGCTATAAACTGAATTCACTGTGGTATTTCAGCAATCTGAGGGGCTTTTTTGAGGTGAAAAGCTCTAAAAAGTCTCTGTCCAGTAGCCTTAAAATCTCCTTGGATTGGACTCAAATAGACCTGTACAAGATCACACCAGAAATTAAACATTGAGTAAGGAAATAGGCAAATGAGTACATGGATTAATCTCTTCTCTTACATATTAATTATAGAGGAAGCTCTTATAGACTGTTAATTTTCTGTAAAAGAAGCCTTGTGTTATTGCAGCTTTGGCTTCTGCTTGGTTTTTGCAAAAGGATATCACAGACTTTCCAAATGTGAACAGCAGCCTTGTCTTTGGACCTTTGCTGTTATCTTCTAGGATACTCTTCCCAGAAGGATGATAGAGAGGGGTTCTGGGGTGAGGTTTTTTTGTTTTTGTCTTGAGGGGTGTGTATGGCCAGTCAGAATAAAATGTTTTTCAACAGAAAGTTAATTCCTGTGTCAGAATGGGTGGGAAATACATGCTTTCAGCTGCAAAAAGTAGTTGGGGGTCTTCTTTGGGGATAGGACTCAAACTTCTTTACACGGGAAGAGGAGATTGTGGGGAGCAGGCTGTCCATCTTGTTTCTATAGTAGTTGTGGTTAGTCTGAGCAATCAAGGGAGAGGTGCCATCCAAGATAGTCATTGTTGGTGACAAGGAATCTGCCTAGCTGTAACTTGTGGCTCACTAATAAATTTGGGTTTTTTTGCTGATATGGTGTTTATGCTTTCAAATAAAAGCTTTCTTCCATAAATAGAGAATGGAATAGTCAGGTGAGAAAAGAAGCAGAGGTGTCTCAAGATTTGTGTTAAATGTTTTTGTAGCCCCTCATCAAGTCTGGTGGAACATATTGTAGCTGACGATGAGAAATGTTCAGATTTGGGCCTTGGGAAAGTGTTTCCATTTTTCTTTTACTATCTTGCATGGAAAGATTTACAGTTGTAGACTTTTATTATCTTACTCTCTTCATTTTAGGGAGATCAAGTCATTCTCGATCTCCCTAAATTAACATTCCTGTGGTTTTGCATATTAATTATTTAATAGGGGGTAACATTCCTGTTCTTTTGCATATTAATTATTGAAGAGGGAAATGGGTTAGTGTTTTCTTACATTTTGTATAGGAAGTAGGAGCTGTTGTCACTCTTGCTATTACAAATGTGTGTATGGAGATAATCCATTGTGTAAGATGACCCCTTCCAAATACCTGTTGTAGAGAAGGAGTGGCAGACACTGAATACTAATTTGTTTGAGTGCTAATATGATGGGTGCCTTGGAAGTATCTGTAATAGCTACAGAAAGCAGTAGAGGACAAATTGTTTTTCATATTGCGTCAAAGTTGAAGGACTGTGTTTGAAAATGTTTTCAGTTCCTGTATAATTGATTACTGGTGAAGAAAGCATTACAGCTGCACAGAAGAGATCTTCATCAATGAGACTATTTGTACTATTAAACCCTATCCTCTTCAGAGCCAGGCACTTAATAATAAAACAAGCTGTCATTTGGTGTTACACATACTATTGGGGGAGCTTGAAGACAATAATATTGGGAGACAAAAGCTAATGTAAACATCATTTATAGTTTATGATGTTAACTTTCTACTTGCTCAAGCTTTCAGTGATTAGTTTCTTTCCTGTCTGTTTTGTATTGCCTGTTGCAATAAAAAAAGTTGGAGTTCTGGGTTTCAGCAGCTTGTTTCACAACTTGGCTTTAAGCTTTGCCTTGTTGTGCCTTTACTCTATTGTCTTTGAAAATTCTCTATAGTTTCTCTTCAACAGAAGGACTTAGAGTTGTCTTTAATCATGGCTTTGCCGTTATGGCTGAGTTGCTTGGCATAATGCTTTAGTAAAGCCTTAAAGAAAATTCATTGTGCTTAAGTAAAACTTTAAATAAAAGTCAATTTTTTTTTGGTTAATATGCCTGTACTGTATGGGGAAGGAGAGAGCCTTTGTACTGACAGAACAAGGAAAAAGTAAATTTCCAGTTAGTGTGTTGAAAAGAACTTGGATAAAAGTTCTGAATTCCAAATATTTTTCTCTTATCCCCAAATTACATCTGAGATGACGGTCTTTATGTTGATACTACTTTATGGTTTCTAGAGGTTTTTGGTTTGTTTTTAATTTTTAGCTCTTATTCTTCCCTCTTTCTCCTATTTTTGTCATGCTGGAAATATTTGGAGCCAAACCAAATTGTGGAAGAAACAGATTTATTATATTGTCCAAAGTATCTGTATCCTGCTCAATGGACAGCTGGGATCAACACAGAGGAAAAGCATTATGTGAAAGACAGCATGGGCAGCAGGCTATGTTACTGGGAAATGAGAAGATAATTTCATAGCAAATTTGTAGCAAGCTTGGAACACTGTTAAGTATGGGATGACAGGCAGCTGACATGGAAATATTCAACTTCCACTACCACTGAGATCTAAATGCTTCATGCTTATTTTGCAATGCTTATCTTTTACTTAGTTTTATGATCCAAACTGGAAAATAAACTATTTGAACAGTTGGGAGTGGATTTGGGCTTAACTAAATAATTTTCTCTTTAGCTATCTTTTCCCTCTTATCTATCTTTTCCTCCACCCTGGTGCCTTCTTAAGTTTTTGACCGTTTCTGGTCCAAGGAATCTGACAAGAGAAATGTTCTGTGGGTTAGTGTCCTTTCCATTAAAATTTCTGGTAGAAACAAAGCAGACAAGCTGGCCTGTCTGCTGTGTGTTTGTCTGCTTGCCCAAGCTGCTCATCTAGTGGGCCCCTCTAGGGAGCATGTCCCAGCTCTGGCCAGTGTTGCCTTCCTGTCCTCTATGTAGTGAGTTACAGCCTTTTTTGGCTGTGTTGTTTCCTCCCTTGAATTCCATAAAATGGATACTTTGAAACATTTCCAGTTAAAATGGAGATTTTTAGGATGTTCCTGGCCTTCCTCCCTTCTCCCCCACTTCCTTTTTTGTATAGTGGTTAGCCTACAGATATTCTGGGCTCACCTGGAGCCTCACTATATTGTAGTGATAAGCATTTGTGTTTCTTTGGTTTTGAAAAGCCAATAAAAAAGGCCATTTGTCTATTTTTTCACCTCCTTTTTTAAACAGTTGATATAGCTGAATGATCTATTATTTTGGAGACAGGAATGGTAAAGGATTTAACTTTATTATTTTCTGACTTGCTCATTTCAATAATTGGAGACTGTTGTGTAAAGGATGTTGCAGGAAGTTTATATGCACAAGGACTTACTGCATCTGAATAAGTCTTGGTTGCCATAAAAGTAGAGGTTGTATCTTAGTGACCTGAACAGAAGTTGTTCCTGCAGGTTGTTAGAACACAAGGGTTTATGTTTCTGCCATTACCAGCTGATTTTTGTAGCTGACATTTCCTTTCTTTTCCCCTTAGTACTTTTAATTCTACCTGAGTAATAAATGTTTTTACTTATGTAGTGATGTTTGAGCAGAAATTTCACATAGAGTGGCTTATTTACCTATTTTAAATCTTAAATGCTTTAGTGAATTTTCTGCCCTCATAATCTACAGTGCTAAAGCGAACAAAATGCCTGACATGAAAAAGGGACTGTTGTCTGCTGTGTATCAGTGTGCTACTTTGGTAGCTGCAAGGAACTTACGTATTTTTTTGGGCAAGGTGTTAAGGCATGAAAGCTTTTACCAATCTCTAAAAGCAGATGTGACCTACACCGCTAATACCACAGCACTTCTGTCTACAGATTTTGACTTGTTTACCCAGTTCATTCCTTCTAACTGGAAATGTATTAAAAAAGAATGTAAGCTACCATCTGCAGCTGCAAAGCTGAAAGAGTAAAAATTGTGTGAAAGGAAAACATTATCATATAAAAAGCACAAGTACTTTTAACTTTGAGGAGACAGCGATGCTGATAGCATTCCCCAATGTCTTCTCAGAACTTAAACCATTCTGGTAAGAAGTGTGGCTAAAATAACTCCAGCAGTTATGTATAATGAAAAGGTAAGGAAGCTGATGGCAACAAGTACAAACCAACAGTTACAAAAATGCTAATGAAGATAAAACTGTTTTAACAATTCCATGTAATCTGAGGCTAAAGGACAACTGGCTTCTTTAATCCATGTAATCTGAGGCTAAAGGACAACTGGCTTCTTTAATCAACTTAATGGCAGTGGGCTAGAGGAGCTGGACTCTCCTTTGCAGGACTCCACAACAATGTGGTGGTATGTAATGGTAATAATATATGAAAAATTCAACTTCTATTTGCTTTCACTCGTAACTCTTAATTGTTTAATCTGATATGCATCCACTAGTTTTGTGAAAAGTCTGAAAAGTTGTGTAGCTTCATCAATATTAACCAACCTGTTATCTTGGGAAAATTGAAGCAGATACAATTTTAGTTACTTCAGATCCATATTATTAATTAAAACTATTGTGACATACTTCATGTTTTGCAAGGTAATTACTTTTAAGCAAAGTCATTTGTATGGGTAATTTAACTCAGACTAGAAATAAGTGAAGAATTCACTACTGAGGGTGATAAACCACAGTAGCAGGCAGCATAAGAGTGCAGTGGATTCTTGGTCACTTGGAGTCTTCATGTTAAGATTAGATCTGCTTCTGAAGGGTATTTTCTGGTCAAGCTGGCATGTGTGAGATGGATGCAGCAGTTGGTGTGAGGCTTTAGAAGATGCTATGTGGGAAATTGATGAGTTTGTCACATGAGTCCTTTGGCCTCAAGGTCACCATGGTTGCAAAAGGTGAAAAATCATGAGCTGTATGGTAGAGGGTGTAGATGAAGAAAATTTAGGGGCTATTTCTCCAATTGTTGAAGTCCTCAAGTCTTTGCTTCTTTTGTGTAACATATTTGACTCCTATCTTAACGTTTTGATACTGGTAATTCATTTTATATGCTATATAGGATTTTACTTACTGCTCATGTCTAAGATGGTGGATAAGTAAGATTATTCTTATGTATTACTCTGAGCTATGCTGCATTTGTGTCTGCTTCACAGCAACATTTAGCCTGTTAAATATTTTTCCTGCTTAATTTTACCTCTGAGAGTAAGGCTGTTTGGCTTGCAGTGCTGATAGTATGAGTGCATAAAGAGACATCATAAGGCATAAAGAGACAAGGGGAATGAGGTGTGGTTTCTCTAGGCACAGAGAAACCACTGCTTTCAACAGTGGTGCTGGTTTATGCTACTTTAAATGCTAGTGGTTATGCTGTAAGATGACCCAGTGCTTCAAAAGTACATTTTAAGGGTGAACTGAAATGAAAACATAAGTCTTCTGCAGAGCAGATTTATTCAGAGAGAAAACTTTTCCTCTGAATATGCATGTCAAACCAAGCCTCTGCTGTTTAAATTCCTAAGTTTTTTCTCTAGCATCTTTGTGAATGTATTCTACTCCTACAAGTGCTGCTTGATTTAAGGTTAGTGTCAGATGGAGAAACACATAGCTGTGAAACTACTAACATGGAATGAGTTTAATTCCTTTAAGTGACCTATCTATTTTCATCTTTAATACTGCATGGTCACTGCTTCCATCAGTGCTTTTAAAATTGGAGCTGGGTGGAGGGGAAGCTTTGTGCATAACTTTACCTTCCTCAAAATGAATAATTTGGAGACTTGACTGGAGGGGCTGCTCTCTCTTCTGTGTTTCCATTTGTCCAGGCTGGACAGCTTATTTAACGGCTCTGCACATTTTCCTTTGCTTGCCTTACCAAGCTGCTTCTTTCTTTATCTTGTCTCTTGCTTTCTGAAAACTAGTGTGCTTACTGGTTGAACAGCAATCTTCCTCTACTGCTCACCTTCCTCTTTATTTTGAAGGTGTCCTCAAGGAAAAGTGTCAAGAAATTGAAGTCCCGTCAACTTTAACATCAACACAATCACACATCACTTCTGTAGCTTAAACCATGCATATACCTTGGGGAGAGTAAGGGAGGAAAGAAGGATACGGTGAGGCAGGCTGATTTCTGTGGAGAGTTATGTCTGTCTTTCAAACTGCTGTTACCCCCAGCAGACCTGTCTGACTGAAGTCTGTGCTGTCTGACTCAAGTGAAGAAGTAAGATGTAGCCCCGGGGCTGGTGAGGATCATGAAAGAGGAAAATACACTGATTTCCCACGTATTGAGAAAATGATGTAATGAGATCCCAGCTGATGAAAACGCAAGTGTGCTAAAAGTGACTTGAAAGTGGGATAGGGATAAACTTTTGAAAAAAATAGAAGTTAGGTCTTGCCTTCTAGTTCCTCTCTTCTGCTACTGTTTGGGGACGGAGCATTGTAGCTTATAGTATTGCCTTGCAGAACTAATGCATATGTTATAGACGGCCATAATAAAATGAGTGAGCCAATCTAAACTAATAACTAAGAATGAATGTATTAAATTAGCAAGCAGCAAAGTGAGCGAACAGCGTGCTGGGTGGCTGGGGAGCTCTTCTCCACCAGATTCGCAGAGTACAGGTTAGAGCATAGCTTACAGTTCAGGCTTTTGTTTGGCAAAACTTCTTCCTCCCCTTCCTCAGATTCTCCTTTGTAGTGCACCTGCGCCTCCCGTTGCTCGGGGTTCGTTTTAACCCTCTGATGGTCGTTGAGGCTGAAGTTTTTAGTCTTCTTCAGGTTGCTGTCATGCGCAGTACATGTGGTTATCACATTTGGAAAATATGTTGATTGGGCAGCGTTTGCATAGCTTTATCTAGGCCTTCATGCTATCCTAAACAATAATGATTCTTTTGTGCAGCTTTGAACACTAATTAGTTTCTCTGTGTAACAATTTGTCTGTGTAACAATTTCTCTGGGTAGCTTTGAGCAACAACTGATAACTGTTTTTCTAACATGTAGATTCTTTGCTACTGATTGATCTGTAGCCAGAGATCCTGGAACAGATTGCACAAAAGGGACTGTGTATTAGTAGTTGGTATGCAAGGTTAATGCAGCAGATTGGAGGAATAACCTAAACTGATTCCTGTAGCAATAAGGTGGTTCATAAGCGCTTTGCAGTCTGAGAGTAAGGAAAGTCTGTGAGTCAACTTGACCTGTCTGTACTTCTGTAGTCAGCTTCCCTAGTTCAGAGGGATTGCAGGAAAACTGAGAAGTAAATCTCTTCTGGATAAATTTATTAAGTACTTTTACATTTTGGGATCTGGAAGGCAAACAGATGACATCTGGAGAATGAGTTTCGCTGGCGGAACTTTTCCTGTATGCTCTGCTCTCAAAAGTGTCACAACTGTGGATGAAAGTACTGGCAATTTGTAAAGGTGCTACATACAGCTGCCTTGCAGGGACAAGCTATATGGCAGATAATGGGACAGTGAACCTTGAGCCACTGTGACAATGAGCTGCTGAGGGAGTTAATTTGCATTTGTTAAAACCAAAATAAACTGCTGCCCAGAGGCTGCCCGTAGGACCTGCAAAAGCAGTCGAGATTTGATTGTATTCTACTCTGGCAATCTTTAAATTATAGGAGAACCCATGAAATTGTAAACTGAAGTTTTTGGTTTTGTGTGTGTTGTTATTTTTAAAATAGCTTTGTGGTGAATGTTTTTCTGTTGAGTAATTTTTTTTAACTGGCAAGTTCTGTTTACAAATAAAAAAGTGTAGGTGTGAATGCTTTCAGTAAGAAGGCTTGTGAAGGCTAGTGTCTGATTTATTTGGTTGGGTTTATTTCGAGGATTTCTTGTTGTTGTTGCGTTTATTTCAGGGATTGCAGTGGTGGGATGACAAACTGGTGACCAGGTTTACAGTGCTGCAGAAGATTTGTGATCTTGGAAAAACTAGCTACATTTTGCACCACAGCTCCTTAAGAAGGTTGACTGTTAAATAGTCATTTGAAAAGTTGAGGAAGCTGAACTCTCTTGGGATGTTTTAGTATGGAAAGTGGAAAGATTTAGTTTTTCTTGCCTAGTGAACATACAGATTTTTTACAGTGAAGCAACGTTCAAATGGTTTTCTGTAGTAACTTTTTTTTAAACTTGGTAACTCAAATGTTGCAATTCCATTGCTCTGGAGCATTCTTCTCCAGACATGAGAACTGCCAGCTCAGTTGGTCTCTCTGCTCAGCCAGCACCGGTACTGTCCAGTTGCTGGCTGGTACAGGGAATAGAATCAGTTACAAGCATAAGATAAAGATCCTTTTAAATGCATTGGTTCAGTATGTCCTAAAGGACCAGCTTAACTAATTGCATTTTAAACCTCAGCAGGAGGAACCAGAAGTCCAGCTTTGACAGATGTTCTTTACTTTGTTTTCCTTGAGCAGCTTAGAGATGAGTCAGGTGCCCAAATGTAGGCATCTAGAGCTGCTCAAGACTTTTACAGTATTCATGACCCTGTATGGCACTAATGGATATGATGTAGGATATAGGGGAATCCTGTACCTCTCTGTATGTGTGGCAGGAGATAACATGAAGGACGCATCTATGTTGAAGGGAGCTATAGGTCCCTGATCTATGATCAGGCATCTAAATTCCATCCTAAACTTCCTTGGCTTTTTCAGCCGTATATATATCTCATTTTCCCTCTATTCCATTTGATAGTACATGATTGCGATGTCACTCCAGGGTCTATACTGGGACCAGTATTTTTAAATATCTTTATTGGTGAATATAGTGGGATTGAGTGCACCCTTGGCAAGTTTGCAGATGGCACTAAGCTGAGTGGTACAGTTGATGCACTGGAGGGAAGGGATGCCATCCAAAGGGACCTTGACAGGCTTGAGAAGTGGACCCATGTTCAAGGCCAAGTGCAAGGTCTTGCACCTGGATCAGAAAAATCATCAGTTTCCATACAGGCTTGGTGAAAATGGATTGAGAGCAGCTCTGCAGATGAGGATTTGAGGGTGCTGGTGCATGAGCTGGCAGTGTGCACTCAGCCCAGAAACCCAGTTGTATTCTGGGCTGCATCCAAAGCAGCATGGCCAGCAGGGAGGGGGAAGGGGTTCTTTCCCTGCTGTTTTTGTGAAATCCCACCTGGAGTGTTGCATCCAGCTCTGGGGTCACCAATAAATGAAAGAAATAGATCTGTTAGACTGGCTCTGAAAGAGGGCTGTGGAAGTGGTGTGAGACTTCTGCAAAGAAAGGCTGAGAACAGATAGTTCAGCCCAGAGGAGAGAAGGCTCTGGGGAGACCTGTTGGGGGTTACATAGTTGGTTTTTTTTTCGTTTCTTAGCTAGTGGAATTTTTCCCATTTAGCTGAGAGAAAAGCCTTGATGGTTGGTACATCATCGGTACTTTAAAAGACAAAAGGATCGGCTGGGCCCCCGGGGGCAGTGGGGAGGGGAGCCGGTTTTGTTTTTCGGTCCTTCTGGGAGGGCAACACAGACACTCTCGGAGCTGTTTCTGCTGGGAGAGGAGGTTTTTGCCATCATCCAGACAGAGCGGCTGTTCCTTCTGCTTCTGCTTCTTCCTCTCCGTTTGTGGCCTCCACTCCCCTGTCCTGCCGGACGTGCTGCAGCCCCAGCTGCCACTGCAGAGCTGCTGATCCATCTCATCATCGGGACTTTCTGCTCATCCCTGCCATTTC
>VWYI01021238.1:570-16874 GCA_013399455.1 Anthoscopus minutus | reverse complement strand
CCCCCCCCCCTTCCTCCCATCGCGGCTTTCTTCAGAGGCTGCCGAGCAGTGAGAGAGAGGAGCCCAGCTTGGCTGCAATCCAATCCATCACCATGAATGTTTCAGCCACTGCCGGCCTGGGTGAAATGTTAACCCTGCCTGTGCCCAGATGAGATCTGCAGACCATGATTTTTCCCTTGAGTGAGAAAAAACCAGAGGGTGACAACATGAACAGAACAGGGTCAGTTGAGAAAGAGTTTAAGTATCAGAATGAGGAGAGGGGGAATGAGGAGATGTCCTAGAATTGGGACTGAAAGTTCTTTTGGTAATACCATGGAGATGGACTATAATAACTACAGCATTTCCTTTAATTCATGAGAGAAAACAAGTTTGGGGGGGATGACAGCGTGTTCAGTGTGAACCTGCTCAGAGGCAACAGATGATCAGAGGCAGCATATTTTTGAAGAAGCAGTGGTGCTCTGAGGGGAGTGAACAGGACTCTGTGTTTCAGGGAGCAGAGAAAAAAGACTTGTGTTTCTTGGAGATGAAGATGANGACTGTTCTTGTGAACATATCTCCAGGGTGTTGAAAAAAAAAACTCCTCGCCCTATGAGAACTGAAGAAATATTATTGTAGAAGTGATAACTGATTTCAAAAATCCCAGATTTTGTTTTATGTTGTCAAGTTGAAAAGAGAAAGGCGGGCACGGGAGAGAAATGTTCTGGAAGTTTCATTTGGATTTTTCCTTTTAATTTTGGATTTTTTTAGTTTTGTTGATAAATTTTCTTTATGGTCGAAGTTTGAGCCTGTTTTCCTTTCTCCTAAAATCATATCTCACAACAGAGAAATGAGTAAGTGTACTAGTAAGTTTAGCTAGTCCCAAACCCACAACATTCTTTGGTGTGTTGGCCGGGAAATTCAAATTGGCAATTTTAAAACCACTACACAAAATTGGTGTTTCTTCCCGATTTCAACTGAACCTGCCACACCAGTCAACACTTGGTCTCTGGCTCACTCAGCAAAGTGAGCTAAGTCTGCATGAGGAATGTAAATGAAAGCAGAAGGAACTAAAGGAGTTGACATGCATTAGTAATTTTAATTACAGCTCATCACATATTACTCTGGCTTCTTTAATACACTCCCTGAATTCAACAGCTGAGAAATGAATTCATGTCACGTATCACAGACAAGGGCCAGCACAGGGGATATAATGACAGGCGGATCATTTTTATGCAAATATCAAAAAGTTTATTTGCAAGGACTGACCCGTGGATGAATACTACTCTCTGCAGCAAGTGCAAGGAAGGTAAATCTATTATGACATCCCAGTAAAATACCACAAGACTCTCATTCAACTTGGTTCACTGGATACAGTGCATTGGCTTAAGGCTGAAACAGGATACCTTTGCAGACCTGATGAGACCTAATTTGTATGGGGTCATTCTGCAGCAGCACAGTCTCTTCTCACTATAATCTCCATTTTACTAAAAGGGAAGAAAAATGGGAAGTGATTATTCATCAACTTTTTTCCCAAACTTTTACAGTTATCCACCTGATTAGGACAGAATCTTCTAGGTCCTACAAGAACCAGTTCTATAACTCCAAACAAGTTAACTAGACTGCTGAAGAAAAACTACTTTGTCCAAAGTCAGATGGGATCTGATGATGAGCTTTAGAATACTGTGAAACAAAGTATCTCTTATCTGGTTTTACAATCCTTTTCATACAACAACGATAGATATATTTGGGACATTTGGGATAACTTTGCAATTAACATACTGTTTTGAAGATTTGGGATTACTGTAGCTAATGAAACATCATCTATTTACCAGTAACTCTATTCCTTTTCGAGTGTTTAGATCTGTTTCTTGTATTCCCATTTAGTCCAGCATCTCTCTGAAACCCTGAGGAATCTAAGGGCATGCCTAGATTTGTGTAGAGGTCTCTGACCCAGAAGCAGTGTTAGTAGGGTGCTGTTTTGAATAGTGCTGGTCTGGTGCAACCTTTGAACCAGCCAACAAAGCAATATTGCATTTGGAATTGGAATGAGCATCTCCATCAGGTCAGCTAATTCTAGCCCATGTGTCCCTAATATGAAACACAGAGGAGTACAGATATATCCTGTGAAGAGGAAAGAATCTGGTTCATTTGTCAAGTGCTCTTTCTTGCAGCCCAGGCAGTGCTGAGGATTTGCAGAGACACCCTCCCCATACACAGAATCCAGCTCCCTAAACAGGTCTTTATACCTGCCCAGGAACAGACTTTATCTGAGATGGAATTCTAACTAGAAAGCTTCAGCTATCATTGCAACTAAGTCTTCTTTCACCACAGTAACAACATTATTCTTGCCTTATGGGTGGGTTTTCTGGACCAAGAGGACATAATCTTAAGGTCTCTTAGCAAACCGTGCTCACAAGTGAAGTCCAGTGGCATTTCACTTTGGCTGAGACATAATTTATTCCATGAAAGATCAACCTGTACCTAATCTCTCTTTTCTAGCAAGAAAAAAAACCCCAAAGTAAATCCAAAACCTGCAAAAGATGAAAGCAACATTACCTATCAACACCGCTTGGCTTGCAGTCCTAGAGAGGGGAACTGCCCTCAATGGTCTTCCAAAGTAATGCTTCGTCAAGAAAATTGCTCTATGGCACAGCTAAAACATAACTAGCAAGACTATGAGGCAGTTTTGCATACAGGAGACTTTTACATCAAGTTTTTGCTTTGTCTTCCTATACACCTAATCATGTTGAAATAAGTAACTTTTTAGAGCTTCTTGATAACACTCTGTTGGTTTTTTTTTTTGTAGAGCCTTGTGAATATTCAGAGGTTTGGAAGGGAATGAGGGGTACTGAGCTGAGACTGCCTGATGAACCTCTATCTGTTTTGCACTTGATATAACACAGAGAAGGTGAGATATAGAGAACGTCTGAAAACTCTCAGTTGGACATGCATGACTACTTAAGCAAGCAAAATCCATGACTCTTTAGCTCTGCTCTAATAACTTTCAGCAAATGTTTACACATCACAAAAGTCATTGAACTGAATTTGTTGTTAATTCAGTTATCCTCTCCCAGGAGAAGCAGGCATTGTATCCACGTAGGTTTAAAAAGTTCTGGCTGCCCTGTTACTAAGCGCAAATCCATGAAAAAGAGTGAATGGTCATGCAAATTTGATTTAAATTCATGGAGTATTTATTATTTTGTGCTTTTTTCCCCCTTAAGAAGATCCGTTTTCTATCATGCCACATATAAACAATTTATCAATGCCACTTATGCCTATTAAACTCTAGTGTCTGGGAAATGCTGAATTCACAGATTAGAGATTTTTGGAGTGTAAAAAGCCTTGTGAATAATTTAGGAAAATACTGATAAAGGAAACATAGCGGGTTGTGCTCAGAGGTCTATTTTATTGACTGTGAACAAATTTGCTGTCTCAAAGTTTAAAAAAAGATCTGAGAGTAACTGCATTAAGTCTGCCAGACACAGGGAAGAGAGGCTATTAGACACAGGGAAGAGAGGCTATTATTTTATCTTTCACAATCCTCTGCTCAAGCCTGGCTTTTCACAGTTCATTGGAGAAAAAGCTTTTGAAATACATAATCTGAGCAGACATCTGTAGCCTTAATGAGCACAAGTCAAGGTCCATCTCCAACAAAGATGCTACTGTAACAACACATTTAAATTCCAACTGGTTAAAGTGCAGAGCTGCAGCTTGGAAGGTTAAAGACAACAAAAACCAAATGCAGACAGGCAGAGCCTCTGCACATTATTTTCTTTCTGTGTTTGGAGTTCTTACGGCATCCAGCTAAATCTCCCAAAAATCTTATTAAATTTGTCATCCTTGATGATTTTATGTGCCACTAAAGCAATTCTTACGTAGATTTTGTGCACTGAATCCTCAGAATATTCTTCATTCTAGTGATGTTTTTCTAACTGAGTTATCTTTTTTCCCTATTGCCCTTTTCAGTGCTACAAAAAAGATCTCTGACAACACAGCACGTTGACCTCATTCTCATGCTAGGTTACCAATGTTCCCCTCCTGAACACTTCACAGTTCCCATAGACACCAGAGACAAGGATTTGTTTTCAGCTGCATTCAAAGCATGTTTTTGCCCTGCTATGGCTTTCCCTGTTTCAGGCACAGAAGAGAGATTCACTAATGGAGGTGTTACACATACTAAGCAGCCCTTATCTATGGGAATTGGCCAGAGGAACACAATATGATTACATCTTTGCTTAACACGTACTTGGTAAATGGATAAGATTTCTAGGAAGGCATCAGGATGAAGTTCCTTCCAGGTATGCCTTCACAAAGACAGACAATAAGCATCTGCACAGAAGTCCTGGCTTCAAATGGCACCAAGGTTATTCTGCGTTTAAGTCCCTGCTAAACACAAGTGTCTCTAATGCCCACAGAGCAGAACCACAGCAAACAGAACAGCCCTTGATCTAAGAAGGTGGAGCAAAGGCTGGATCTATTACCAACTCTTGATGTTGCCCATCAGGTAATTTTCTCCACCTCTGCCTGGCTCCTTGCCCAGCTATCCCCACCTGAAAACTAGATAGTGATGTTTTCACATTCTCAGGACATTCTCCAAAGCTTTTTCATACTGACAGCTACATTTTCCTGAAAAGTCTAAGTGTTTCAAGTATCAATCAGAAATCTTAAATACCATTGGATGCTTTGTCTTTACCTATTCTTTCAGATGACTGGAAAGACAGTCATAACCTTGCCTGCATAAACACAGTATGGCCTCTTGATATGAAGAACTTGTTAGCTGTACACACACATATATCTATTTAGATCACTAATGGTATTAGTGTAACAACTTGGGCTCTGAGCAATGAAACAGAATTTCTCTGTATAACGCTCTTTAGAGGCTCTGAGCAAAACAATAGTTATTATTCCCAAGAATGTAAAGCTAGGTGTAAGACTTGGAAGTATATATAGCTATCCAAGTAGCCAGCAAGACACAGATAAACCTAAGGACAGTAGCAGTCAGCAGAATTAGAAGCAGCGCCAGCATGTCTCATTCAGTGCACCAGAATGAGACCAGTGCCTTCCTCCTCAGACTCAAATCCTCATCCTGACCACGCGCTACAAGAGCTGTGCTTTAAAGTCTTTGCAGCTGCTCTAAAACAGCAGCTGAGTCAGTCTGAAGATCAAGAGCCTCACATCTCACATGCCATCCATTTGTATCTTCTGCAGGGTAGGATAATTGCTCCACACTTGACACACACACACACAAAGAAACGAAAAGCAGCAAACTGAGCAAATAAGTAGAGAACTAAGAAATACTTAGCAGTAGTCATAGCAACCAAAGTTCTAAAATTAACTTGGCAGCAATGTTAAAACCTGCAAAGCCAAAATCTGCCATAAAGCACAGAAACAAAAGGTCCAAACTTGGCAGCTGGATGGAGCCCAAGTAGGAAATTAAAGCGTTACTCAAATGTAATTCAGGATTACTCCAGCACTGATCTGTGCAGCAGTTACTGGACATGTGATAGGTGTACTTTGATTAAACCTTAGCCAGTGCAAAAACCACACCCAAAAGCAGGGGTAGAACATAAATAGGAAAAATTTTGTCCTGTTAGCCTCCTCTTTCTCCTTTGTAAATGGAGGACCACCATCAAGGAGGCTACCCCAAAATTAGTCCTTATAACATTTTATGACACCATGCCACTCAGGAAGAGGCTGGGGCACTGAATACTTTGTGCTGCTATTGGGCCCTCCCAAGCACTAAATTAAACTGGCGTCGCAGAAGGGAAATCTCTAACTGCACCCACCAGAAAGCTCTTTGGTAGATCAAGCTTATAAAATAAATCAAGAATCTGCCTCAAAGAAAGAAAAACAGAATTATATTCATAGCATAAGCATGCTCTGGTGCTCTTGCCAAGACACGTGGCAACTATACACCTCCAATCTCTAGTGCCAGCTCAAGCAAGGTGCCTAAATTTGAGAAAACTGAGCCACTGATCCTAAAGCATAGCCTGCTCTTTCCTCCCAAGAATATCTCCCAAGAGATATTCCAGTCTCACTCTGTTCCAGTCACAAACAGTATTCCCCAACTGCATAAAAAGTTGAGGTTTGGGGTCTTTTGTTGCCATGTAATCTCTTGCATACCATTAATGAGTGGTATAGGATAGTCTTTAAAGTTAAAACAATATAATGTTTTAATGGAGAAGTTAACAGAACTTTGAAAATCAACCAGCAAAGCCCAAGTGTACTCAGCCTCTAATATTTAAGGTATAATGGACATTCATTAAAATCCAAGAAGTTCCACTTCATCATGAGAAAGAATTCCTTTACGGGAGGGTAGCAGAGCACTGGAACAGGCTGTCCAAGGAAATCATGGCATCTCCCTCTCTGGAGACATTCAAGAGGTCCCTTCCAGCCCCAGAGATTCTTTGATTCTGCGTAATAGCAGTTTCATGTTCTCTTCTTTAACTAAAGCATACTATTTTCTACCAAATAACCTTGGCAACACTGGCAAATTTATGTGCAAGCGAACTGGCCTGTCTTCTGCAAAGGTTAATTGGAGCTCTGAGTCACCTAAGAGCCTGGACATTGTATCAACTCCCTGCCAGTGCAAAGGCATGCCCTAACTTGATTAATTTTGAAAGGTCTTTAGTACAATTCCAAGTCAAAAGTATGAAGGAGAACGGGTTTGGAAAAGGCCATGGGTGGCTTTGCATTTCCTATTCCCTAAGTGTTTAGAATCCAAGCTCCCATGACATACTCCACTAACATTCCTTGGAATCATGTGAATATCTAGAAGGCAGAAAAACCCAACAAATAAAAACAAGAAGTAAACTAATTGAAATGAAAATTTGTGGCTGAAATGCTTGTGCTTTTATCATCTATCAACTCTGAAACTAAATTACACCCATTGCAAAACTTCTACCAATTTGAGTGATCTACATGCCTGAAAAAAATGTGTGTTATTTCAACAGAATGTCTGGAAAAACCTGAATGTGGGATGCTGTGCAGGACAGGTGAATTGCATTTTTATAGTTATTCTGGAGGCTGGCAAGAAGAGACACAGTCCTCAGCTAGAATATGCACATTAACTTTTTCCTGGGTGCTGATAGCACTATGAACAGCTGGAGCATAAGAAGGATCATAAGGCTTGAAGAAATGCAGTGCAGGATTTATGGAGCCTGTAGTCAGGTATACACAGCAAGAAATACTGCTTAAATGTGATTTAAATCTTAAATTGTAGAGTATGTTTATAATGAGTTTATAAATTTAGTCTAATCATTCCAGAATGTATTTTAATGGTTCTGATTTTTGAAAAAGTGTTAGTACAATATCCATGTCCTGTTTTACATATTAATATTGTCAATTCTATTTTTTTTCTAGAATTGTGAATAAATAATGTTGCCAGATACAGAGTACACAGCTTCACTTGTTCAAGATACTAACAATCTAGAAACCATGAGCAGGTTGTGATCCTGAGTATAAAAAGAAACAAATCCACGGAGACAGACAATACCTTCCAGGTCACCTAATCCCTTTCCTAGGGTCACCTTTCACATCAGCCATTCATTCATACCTACTCAATGTCCCTTCAGTGACTGTCACAGAAGAAACCAGCAGCAAATCCACTCCAGCAAGAGCCTGCAGGCTACCCTCTGGCTCTAGGAATCAAAGGGAAACTCGAGAGGAAAGCAAGACTACAACAACTGAGTGATGTGGGTAGACACTCAGTCCAAGCCAAGCTCAGTGCTTGGTTCCAACAGACAATGCACCTGTGTGAACTTACATTATGAGATACATTGCACCTGACTGCAAATCAAATTCTAAATATTTCCTTAAATATTATATGTACATACATACAACAGGAAAAAAAAAAGCAAAATACTACAACAGAGCAGACAGCAATTGGCTGTGAAAGTAGCTACTGCACAGCCCTTTTTGGGGGGCTAGCTATTGCATAGCCCTTCCTATCACAGGACCCAGGCACTCAAATGCCAGAGAAAGAGAGAGGAAGAAAGAACAGAGAAGCAAATGAGGCAAAGAGAAGAAAAAGAAAAAAACTGCATTTGAAAGCTAGTGCACACAAATGGGACACTAACAAGCATCTGGAAGGCATTAACACCTGTAAGAAGATAAACATGTGTTTTCCATCCTCTGATAAAAATCTCACTTGCTCAGAAAAGAGGACACTGAAAATAGGGAAGAGGAGGGAAACATTCAAAGGCTGTGGCTGCCAGTGGCTCATTAGAAAATTGAAAACTTTTCAGGAGAGTCCAAAAGGCTCTGCTCTGAACCTGAAACTATTCAGTAATTATCTGAATGACAGAGAATGCTTATTCAGCTTTGCTGTTAGGTAACATCAACCCTGCTAGATGAGATCAAAATTTAAAATTATTTAAAAACAGCAGAAATGGTCAGGATCAAATGTATTCAGGTGTCAGCATGTTCACTGGCAGTGAAAATTACAACCCCAACAAAATCCAGCTCTAGCAAAATGTGTGCATGTTTATCCAGCTCAGGACATCACACTTAAAAAAAAAAAAAAAGCAAAGGTGAATCAAAGCTTGATGGAGAACAACATGAATTATCTGCCCACATAGACACTAACTGTCAAGAAGGAATTGTTTAGGCTGAAGAAAACATTGCAGGAAAGATTTTAATATTTTTAAATAGAGAAGTTTGAAATGAATGAGAATCAAAACCATGCCTGCTCTAACAATGTAAGTGCACGGCTTTCAAACACTGCAGAGAAGTGTCCCAAATGACTAATGTGAGAAATCACAGCTTTATTTCATACATCCAATTGATCAGAGATGCCACCTATGTCAGTGAATAAACAGTAGCAGCAGTAAATGTGCACCCATGCCTTTAGATTTCCAGTTACACTGACCTCTCTGATGGTTCTGTCATAGGGACTATCATTCCTGTATGTCCTCAGGAGAGTTTCTCAAAGTTTTTCTGAGGAAAACAAAAATCCCACAAATCGTAAGTATCTACAATCCAGGCTGAATTTGAACCACTTACCCTCAAAGGCAAAGCACCACAGTAACTTACTACCTACATGTATCTCTGCTGCGGGGTGCAAGCTGCAAAGTGGCAAGCAGAATGCAGCATACAAATGTGGGAATCAAGAGCACAGGGAATATTTCTCTGCCTGTCCTGGGAGTTCCTGACCCCCAGGGAAACACTGTTTTTAACCCTGGTCCATGAAGAAAGCTTCCAAAGCTTTGGGATGAGTTAGAAACAACCAGTATGTGAATTTAGATAGTAGTGTAGTTAGTAGTTTGTCACTTGGTGAAAAATGTATATTTGGGTTTTATATAGTAAGGGTGTAGGTGAAGATTCAGGATGGAGTATTCTGGGTGTTGCCTCAGTTTCCCTTCTCCGTCTTCACCTACTCCATGCTCTGCAGTGCTGGGAGCACAATGTTACTGGATGAGAGTTCCTGCAGCACAGATGTTGCATGAACACACAAATAATTAGATATTGGTAATAAAGTAATAACCGGATATTTAAAGAACGTGGTGTTAAGCAATTGGTTACCTTATCTTGTATAAATTCAGACATTCTGAGCCTCTTGGGGCTCTTGCTGGCATGTTTTTCAAAGGTGCAGAGCCTGTGCCATCCTTGGCTCAAAATTTATGATAAGAAATAATAAAAAAACATTTGAAGACTGAACCCCTCTGCTTCATTCAGAAGTGCAGTACAGCCTATCAGGGGTTGCTCAGTCTAGCAACCCCCATGACGGGGAGAACCCGACCCAGAAACAGATCCCCTAGAGCTAACAATGGTCTAGGTGTGCTCTGGAACTACCCTGAGACCTGTGACAATCCTGAATGTATACACTGGCCTGTAGTCAGAAACAACAACACTTTCACCCTGCCAATCAAATAACTCAAAACATCCCATGAAACCAAAATTTGGGTTATTTCTCCTGGTGAGCACAAACCTGTATTTGTTTCACCAAACTTGCCTTTAGACAAACAGAAAAAAGATGAAAATCACCATCTAACAATGAGGATAGAGGTCCTCTTGTAAATAATTTTTCATCACTTGTTACATGACCCCATTCTTCGCTCAAGTTCAGTAGGAGTTCATACTTCATTGACAAATCAATAAATTCTATAAGCCCTAGAAGCCAACCGTGTATTCAGAAAGGAAGAAGGAGCTCATCTCCTCCATTAGAATGGATAGGACACTTGGATACTTTTTCCCATGGATGGACTTAGCATAGCATTTCAGACAGTAAATCAAGATATTATAGTACATGGGACTTTATCCAGAAATTTTTTTTTTTTAAATATGCATTGTAAAAATTTTGGTCTCACTTCAGCAAATTTTCATATAAATAAATTAAGCAAAAAAATCTTTAATTACAGAATGAAGGAAATTGCTGCACTTGATGAAAGGTTGTTTATTCAGTACTGACAAATGCAGCCTAATGAATGTGAGTGACAGATTTTATTCTTGTTGAAAATGTAGTCTTCTTGTTTCCAGAGAGATTGTGGAAACATTTATTTTTCCCTTTGACCCTGGCTGATTGACTAGACTAGTCATACTGAATTGTGGAATTCTTGATATGAAAAGCATGTGTACAATGCAAGAAAGAAAAAGGTATTTTAAAATTTGTATCAAGAGGCAAGAATCATAATTATTAATCACTATGTCAAGATAATTACTGTATGCAACGGCAAATGAAGAGATTTTTGGTGGCATACTTATAGTTCTCGTTCTATGTGAAAAGACTGGAGGCAAATAATAATGATTAGTACAGCTTAGCATAGTTTAAAAGGCACTGAATTAGCTAATGTGTCACACGAGAACCAGCCTTTATTGACAGAAGCTTTGGCTAATGCACAGCAGTGGTAAAGAAGGTTAATAGAAAACTGGCTTATCATGAGGAAAGGATATTAACTGTATCATGGCATGATTCTGCAAAACCCCAGTGAAACCATGTTTGAACACTGGCAGTCTATTTTGGCCAGCTTACTTGAAGACAGAATTAGGTTGATGGACAGTGCATCATGAGAAACAACGATGATGAATGGGGGAAACAGGGCTTAAATATCAAGAGAGAAAAAAATATGCTTTATTTAGTATTAAGAAAATATTAAGAGGAGATATGACTGAAGTATTTAAAATAGCCACTAGTTATAAAAAATAAGCTCAGTGACTAATTCTTAGATGACTGGGCAGATTAGACAGTAAAATGATGCTTCATGAGTAAATTTAAAGAAAAGCTGGGGGACTGTGTGAGCTGGGTGAAAGGTTCTAGGGAGCATAATTTGTAATAGCTGAGACATGTTTCCATTTACACACACGAGCATCTGCTGCAATTTTAAAAATAATTCTAAAGAACGGTTATGAGTTTATCTAATTTGAAAGAGGAAGAAACAAAACTATTTACTACAACTCCTTTACAGTACAGATGCAAATGGCCAACTATAGATTTTTTTATAGTACTATTCCTTCAAGTATTTAAAGACAAATCACACAAATGTTACAGTAATTCAAGAAGATAGATAAACCTAATCCTCATCTAAAAGGCATGATTTAAATTAATAAAACGATTCACTTCAAAGTTGCAGACCTAAAGATTGTCAGCCAGAATCAGAAATTGGGAGTTCTCAGCTTCCTTCAGCCATACCTTGCTCTCCACATACACATAGACTTCAATGAATTATTTACTTTTTCTTCACTATCAAAGAGGAGGCAGCTTTATTGCTTTACTCTTAAGGTGCACTCAATTATCCTTGAGCAACCCAGTCCTGTCCTCCCCAGCACTCTGTGGTATTTTAACAAGCTGTCTACATACAGTGTTCACACATCAAAGATGGAGCCTGACTTAATATGCTTATGTCTCAGATTAAAAACATGTCTGAACACAAATTAGGAAAAAAATTAAAAGATAAAAAAGATGGACCAAATTACACAGGATCTTAGTCCAAGTGGAACATACTAAGTATCCAAAAAATACTGAATAAAAATGCAGAACAAACCACAGACACACATCTGGTCTGCATGACTCCTTTACAGATAGCTTTAATTTTTCAGCTAATTTTGTTCCTGTAGATAAGGACCCCATAATCAAAGACCTCTGGATGCCAAAGGCCTGACTAATCGTAACATCACTCTGTTTAGCAGTCACTCTTGCCTTGTGCTTGATGGTTCCTCTGCATCATGCTCACCTGTACAACTCGACATCCTTCTCTTGGAACATTTTAAATACACAAACAATAAATGGTGCAATTTGCTTTCATCAGGCTTTTCACAAAAGTTTCAAGAGCTGTAAAATTGGAACATAATGGTTACCTGTGATTCATAAGGTGACAGTTGACCTGGGAGACCTCTTCCTAGGAAAAATAAATCCTAAAATGCAATTCTCACACTCTGGGGCGTAACTACCCTGCCTTGGGAGTGTCACTGCAGTTTTGAAGGGATTAAACAAAGAGCAGTCTCCATAACTAAGCCAGCTAAAAGTTTAATTAAATACAATTGCTTGCTGTGCTTCCCTTCCCCAAACAGCCTCATGCATATTTATCACTGTAATTACAGCAGTAAAAACCTCCACAAGTAATTACGCCATGCTTCTCATCTTCTATATGCCTGGAATTTTTTACATAATTACTACTGAATTAATTGCAAGTTAGTTAATTTTGCACTTTGTCCTTTCAAGCTTAATTGAAAATTAAATTTTTTCAAACCAGTCATTCTTGAAAGCATGGTGCTTTTACCTCAGATGGTGCCATAACCATAATGTTATTTTAATGGCTTTTAGTAATATAGTATAGAGGAGTAGTATAAATTTTATCATTTAAAATAAGAGAGTGTTGCTCTAATACATATGTACCATATGCTTGGTAGTGCTACACTTCCCATAGAATATTCAGCCTGCCCAGTGCCACTTGGCCTCTCATGCAGTGCATTAGCATGGCATCCCTTGAGACAAAGACTACTATCAGCCACAGTCAGCTTACATCAAGCTCAAGCCTGGAATTTTATTTGACTATGGTTTAAGCATTGTGCCTAATATTTCAAGCGTAACTAATGATTTTGGATGTCCAGTTCTAGGATTTTGAAAAAGTAATGAACATTTCCTTCTCTAAGAGATAGGGGAAGAGGAGGAGAACCAAAATTTGACTTGGTCTAGAAAAAAAATTGCCTGAAAAATTTTGACTGAGCCCAGGAAGCACACAGTGACCTTATTTTGTAGGATAGTCTCTATCATCAATTGTTCCTTTTTTTCATTTGGGAGTGACTTTAATGAATGACACTGTACAATACAAAATCTTCCTATCAACTAAGCAAGTATCTAAATCCCATGCTGTGATGACAGACAGAAGATGCACAATCCCTGGATGGGGATCCCAGCAATTTCCAAAACACAGCTGGTACTTCAAGAGGAACACTGACACATCTCAGTAAACCAGAGGACATTTCAGGGGCCCACACCACATAGCCCCATGTAACTCAATCCATTCTTTTTATTATTTCAGTATTACTCTCATTTAAATCTATGTCCTTAGGACAAAAGTAGCAATTTTAGGAGGCTTTGCCCACTAAAATAATTCATTATTGTTTTAAATAAAACAAAGTCTACTTCAAACACCTTTTCAACCTTAACTTCAAAGCTTCAATCTTGCTGTATTTATTTTTTTCCATCTGTCAAGAAAATCTTGCAAATTTCTAATCAGACAGAAGATTTTCAAAAGCACAAGAGAACTTTGCTAGGAGAACACTTGTTCCTTACTCCTCCACAATCCAATAAGCCCATGACTCAATAGGTAATTTTTCTCTTACAATCTTTTTTTTCAATTTCTGTAGAATCTTTCAATTCTGTACAAATATTTCAGTTTCTGTAGATTAGCTCAATATATTGTTGCAACTAAAATCAGGGTGGTTGAGAAGTAATTAAAAAGGTAATTAATAAGAAAAAGCATTGAAAGTCAAAAGCCCAAGAATGCCAAGAAAGCTCTTTCAGCAAATGTCATAAAGACCTATAACAAGTGATCCCTTACAGTAAAGTAAATGAATACAGAATTTGTTCTGTCTCAGTGGACTAAGAGCTGCCTCTGAGTAGCTGTGAACCTGTGAGCCACATGTGTATTATTAGCTAGGAGGTTCTGAACAAACTAGACTGGTACAGTGTCAGAAAGCAACGATTTCTGTTTTACAGATAATTTGCAATTCACTGAGGAAAAATCCCTACTTCTTTTCTATGTACAGTTTAAAAGTAAAGCAAAACATAAATTCACTTGTGCATTTTTGAAGACTGGCTATAGTTAAATACTTCTATCCACATTAAATTGCAAAGGTCTTTGTAAACCAGTCTCAAATTTTCTTAACCAAAGAAACTTGATTCTGCTAATGGCTAGAAAGTTTTACACAGATGTATATACAAAACTATAATGAATGATTTGCTGTGAAAATAATGAAATTTTTTGTACTCTTCACCTTTATCTGATGGAAGTCTTCTATGTTCTTATTCAAATCTCAGCAAACACACTTAAAAAATTTCATGCCAGTTCAGATGTTCTAAGGCTTTCTCAGCACATACCTACACACTACACTAAGAAGCATTTTTAAAACCTAAGAACAGGAAAAAAAAGAAGAAAAACAAGATTCTGTCAGCCTTACAAATGTTGACAGTCATTTATTTCAACCACCCCACCACAATACTTCTGCTTTAATTAAACATTAAATCAGTCAAGTAGGCATGCAGATTTAATTACTGCTGTGGTTTAAAATGAGCTTATTTTCCCTTGAAGCCAGTGAAGGTTAGCAGGATGACCTCAGTATAATGGAAAATCCTCAGTCTGGCAGGATGCTGGAACCGAATTTGTCCCTTATGGCACAGCTTAAATATCATTCTCAGTAATACAATGCTCACAAAGAAGTACTGGTTTAACAAGTTTAATCCAAACATACCTGAGGTCTATGGCAACTGAATATTTGATGGAAATAAATCAACCTGTTGTAGGGAAACAGCCTATTCAGCACTAACTTTGTCAGCTCAGTAAGAGTGGACCTGGTGCAGAAGTCCCCAAACATCATCATGTTTGACTGATACTTTTCTCCTCTGACTCATGGTTGTGACCATTTCACTCAGCCACTTCAAGTGAAATGGTCAGAGCTCTCATAGGGGACAGTGGGTGGTGCAGGAAAGGGAAAAGAAAAGAGGAGTCTTTCAGACTACATGGTATCAGTTCAAAGCACTTCCCATCAGACAAGACAGTGAGAATTGTCATTCTGAGAAGAGTCTCCTCCTGTTCACACCAGGGGTTTGGAAGAGACCAAGAACACACCCACCGCAATGATGGCAAGAAGTTCTGTTCTCTCCTGAGTTATGTCCTACAGGGACTTCTGGGATAGCCGTCAGCAATCTGAAACCCACCCACTGACACCCAGACCTCTGTGAAGGAAAATCTGTGTATGCCTTCATCCTTTTTCTGCACTAAGATTTTTGATGAAGAATCTCAAAGGCTGTATGTCAGATACAGAGATTCTGGTTCTGGGCAAAACCCAAGCAATTAAAGCCATTACTTGCTTATTGATAGATCTGAGTAGTTTAAAATGGCAAAGCTGTTTAGTAGGAAGCAACTACAGCCATTTGTATCTATTAAAAAAAATGTAAGTATGCAGTGAAAAGCAACTGGCAGCTGAGAAGGTACTTAGTAACACAGCCCTCTTGCATTTAAAACTTGCAGATGTTCCTGAGTATCTTTGCAACCCTACTCTAATACTCTGTCTAGACAAAAACACCATAGAATGTATAACATTTGAAACCTTCTGCATCCTCTGTGGGGATTAAGCAATAAATCAGGTTTTCAGACTCAGGAAAAATTGCATTATTTTGAAAGTGACTTGCCAAATTTCAGCAAAGGAAGGATTTTCTGCCCTTGGGAATAAACCCATGATGCTTTAAGGATGAGTTCCAAGAGATCATATCTAGGAAAATAACTGAACCAGTTTTGAAGTAATAGGATCTGTAGAGATCAAGGAGAAAACAATGACATATTCTATGCTGCACACCCTCTTTTTAATGCTGTATCTTATACAAACACTCCAAATTTGACACTCCGTGTACAGAACAAATATTATGCATGTTCTTCATTGCATGCTAATTTTTAACAGAACCACAGCATTATGACATTTAACACAAAATCAGTATTCTTCTATTCTCCTTCTTCTCTACTATCTGATAACAAAGGCAACTGGGGCTGTGTGATTCTTGCATTTCCCCCAAGTTACTCAACCTACTTAACCTTTAGGTTGTGGCCTAACAATTACAGAGTTCACCCAGGAAACAGGAGATGCCAAGTCTCATCTCTTCTGCAAGGACTGCT